>CAUYSK010025678.1:0-28536 GCA_963575035.1 Avahi laniger | reverse complement strand
ACAACTAAAAATACATAGAAAAAATTAGCCGGGCATGGTGGCACATGCCTGTAGTCCCAGCTACTCGGGAGGCTGAGGCTGTAGGATCGCTTGAGCCCAGGAGTCTGAGGTTGCTGTGAGTTAGGCTGACGCCACGGCACTAACTCTAGCCTGGGCAACAAAGCGTGACTCTGTCTAAAAAAAAAAAAAAAAAAACCAAACAAAAATTTCACCTGTAAGTATGCGTCATCTTCAATTCTGTATTTAAAGACATAACATTCTTTGATAGAGGCTTGATGATTGACAAAAACTTTTTGCTCCTCCATGTGGCCTGGGGAGAGTACTTTGATGCTGGGCAGCCGTAGCTCTCCCACCTGTGAACTTTGAACCTTGACTTTGTGAACTTTCGTAAAAGAAGAAAGCTATCCAGCCAAGCAGAAGTAGAGCAACTCTTCAAGTCTGCCTGCTCTCAGAGGTGGTGGTAGCACTTCCTGGAATCGTGTTGCTTTGGATTTAACAACAGTTGGGCAAAGGAGTTCAGTATACAGATGGGGGGAAAAGAGGGATTATGTCAAAAGGGGCCGAGTCATTGGTCTGGCTTTGCCTGAGGAATATAGCCTGATTCTGGAGAGAAATCAAGGGAATGACAGTCCTGGGAAGTCCAGTGTTCAGCATGGAGAGTGGAAGAATCTTTCCTAGCTTGGTGTTTTTTTCCTGCCCTTTGACTGTTCACAAGGAGACTTAACCTCAGATTGCCTGGCTTCCAATGCCCTATCCTTTTTGAGAACAGAAGCTTGTTTTCAAACCACCTAAGTAGTTTATAGTGGTATGGCAGGTGCGGGCAGGGAGATGGGGCAATCTACCGTTCCCAATTCAACCGTCGTTATCTAATGCGACAAGCAATCTTGGAGAGTTTTAATTCAAACAAGAAGGTGCCAGAGGTCTCGTAGAATGCAGAAAATCCCCTTAATTGGTGTTTTCTGGTATCGTTGGGGCCACGCTAACATGGATGTGTCTAACTCATGACCTGTATCACAGACTAATACAAAAAGATAAAGGGGCGTGACCAAGTTTGAGGCCCACACATTGTCCGACAGTGCTTTTGTATTCCCTGGTCTGTGAATCAGCAGCAGAGCGGTTTGTTGTTAACATAAAATGCTGGATGAGAGGATGACACCCAAGGGTGAGGGGGACAAGGCAGCTACACTTGGGGACTGCTGTGGAGAGGGCCCTTCCTTGTGTTTCAGCTGTGCAGCCCGCAGAGGGAGAGAGTGTCCTCCAGGTGAGGGTTTGGTGTGTGGCATCAGTCAACTGTGACTGCGTCGAGAGGCCCCTGATTCTCCAGCAAGAGGAAAGGGGAGAAAGGCGTATTTTCAAGCAGGTCTGGGAAGGAGCCTCACGTCTCAACTCAAAACTCCTTCACTTTCTTCCTCCTCCTCTTTTCGTTCCGTTGGTTGACAATGACCCTTCAGCGTGGCAAGTTCTGACTCCCTCGCTGACCTGCCAGACACGCTGAGTGAGTGTCTGTAATAAGCACCTAATGACGCAGGCATATTTCACCGAGGTTCTCTTTTGTGTTCCTCGCAGCAGGGTCATTCACATCTGGCAAAGAACAGAGGAGCTTTGGTTTTAGGTCACATTAGCCTTCCCATATTTGGAAAAGGGTCCCTCCCTCGTCACATTTGGACTTTGTGGCTGAGTCTACTGGACTCATTTTGGGCTATTACTGCAGAGCTCATGTGTCCAGCCACTGGACTTATCTAGGACACAGGTGAGAGTGTAGATATTGCAAATAAAACAAGTAACTAGTCGAGGTGACCTTCACTCCCAGTGTGAAGGTATGTTTACTGGACTCTTGGAAGACCCTCTGATGCTTTCTTCACACAAAGTAAAAACTAAAATTCTCTGTCAATTTACTAATAAAATCAGGCCCAAATTCAAGTTGGCCAAGGAGCAAGACCCTCCACAAAGTTAGGGGTGCCTAAACTTCAAAGCTGCAACTTCTAGTCTTCCTCTCCTGGTCTTCTCTGTTGCCAATCTTTGAAGCCAGGGGACTGATTTTGATAACAGAGTTGGTAATATATACTACATATGGTTAGTGGATTATACTATATATATGGTTAGTTGGATTAATAGGATTAACCTAACTATTGATTAGTCCAGATACAGCAGTAAGAGTAGAAGCTTCAAGGGAGAAAATCATAGAACTGCCCAAATTTCTACGATAGCTTAGGTATTACCAAGATAGATCTTAAGGCTCAGTATAACACGGGAGGCTAAAAATGTATCGTGGTATCACCATCAAATTGGTATTAACTGATCAACACATAAGTGCACATATAAGAATAACATCTATTGGATGTTGGGGAGGGGGAAGGGGGAGGAGGGAGAGCGGACAGGTATATGCATACACAAAGAGTGCAATGTGCACCACCCGAAGGATGGACATATTTGAAACTCGGACTTAGGGGTGGAGGGGGGGACAAGGGCAACATACGTAACCTAAACATCTGTACCCCCATAATATGCTGAAATAAAAAAAAAATGTATCGTGGTAGTTGATATGCAAGTGTGGCTTTTACAGAAGGTTAAGCCACCTAGGGAAGAGCCAGCCAACAGGACAGAACAGTCAATTTCCCAGCTGAAGGGCCATGAGGACAAAGTGACCGCAGGAGAGCCAGAAAGGTGCCCAGCAAGGTAACGAGGCAGCCTTGTTGGGCTGCAAACCGAGGTAAGCATGAGTAAGGGCATGTTGTAAGGCCAATTACTGAGTGACATTACTTCCTCTTTATTCTATAACTCCATGATTTTTCAATATTCCTGATCTTGGCTGGCTGCTATTGCACTCTAGTGCTGGGCAATGTCCATTCAGAGCAAGAGCACCTTTTCCTAATTGGTACAAAGGTGCCGTATGGGCCAGCTGTGGCCCTGGCTGCGCTTCAGATAATCAAGAGAGGAGTTATATGTCTGTGATGGGGTCGGATGTTAAAGGGGGACCGGGCTCTGTGCCTCTGCTCAGTGATAATTCGTGAAAGAGCCCCAAGAGAAAGGGACTCTTATGCAGACGGCATTGGAAGTCTAAGGCAGAACTTCCCAACTCGAGCTCCAAGTCTCAAGTGTGTTGCTAGTGTGCCTCAATGCTGAGCTGCTTAACCCTTGGGGGAAGCTGGCCAAAGTCTGGGCAGTCAGAGCCTCTGTACCGATCCGCTGGCTGGGAGTAGCCTTGTCCATTTACCTAATGTGCACACAACACAATTATATTCGCAGAGTGCCGTGATGTAAATACGTTTGGGGAACACTGCTGTTAAGGTATCACTTGTCAAAGGACTTGGGTTTGATGTCTTGAAGGAAATGTGTAGTCTTCCTTATAGTTGGTTGTCTGGTTTTCAGAACCCACACACACTAATATCAGAAAATGATAAAGTGGGAAAATGTCTGCTGAAGAACTTTGAACTACAACTGGCTTCTAAGCCAGAAGTGATGGAGGATCCTACAGTGAATGGGCACAGGTTGCTGCAAAGGATGGACTCTTCTCAGTGCCAGTAGTGTGTGCCTGTGGTATACTCTCAGCCACTAATGACATGATTATGTTGATTCTCTCCTTGAACTGTCTCCCAGGGCAGACTCCTCCTTTGTATTTTCCTTAATTATCTCCCTCTCTTTCTTAAGAGCCAGGGCTTCCGCACACAGTTGCACAGTGCACAACCCACACAACTCTGTGCTAAGATCCTTGATATTCTCCACTGTCTATTAAATAAAGGTCAAAGTCTGCAGTCTGGCATGCAAGACCCTCCACGATCTGGCATCAATCTACCTGCATCAGTGGAGATCCTAGCTGGAAACGAATGGTCTACTCAAAGGGTTTTACTGAGAAGCATTTACAGACTATTTACAGAGTGATGAAGGAGTCAGCCACAGCAAAGCTGTTACCACTTCTAGGGCTGAAAGGGCAGGGAAAGCAGGGGTGAAACTGCACCCTGGAGAGAACTTTAGGAGTCATAGAAGACAGGAGCTGTAACCGTGGAGCTACCACTGCCAGAACAGCCAAGAAGCAGGAAGGGAACCAGGGATAAATACCCAAATGGTCTCTCCTCTTGTACTCTGGCCTCAAGCTAGTGCCCCTATTGCCAAACCCACCAGAATCCAGAGGGCAAAGGAGCATGGGCGATGCAGTCCATCGCGGTCAGTGTCTGCAGGACATAGAAGTCAGAGAATGCCTCTGGGAGAAAAACCAGCACACTGCCTTC
This sequence comes from Avahi laniger, assembly GCA_963575035.1. NCBI lineage: Eukaryota > Metazoa > Chordata > Mammalia > Primates > Indriidae > Avahi > Avahi laniger. Next base: position 24,310 of record CAUYSK010025678.1, on the reverse strand, counting down.
CCTCCTTCCAGCCCTCCAATCCTGTGCATTAGGCATGCTGGTTCCTTTTCTAAATGGTACCATGGTAGTTCACACTTCTGTGTCTGCTCATGCTTAGGCTTCCATCTGGAATACCCTTCTCAGTACTCTCCTATATTTATGCATTCAAAATCCTACTTATCCTTTAAACATCAGCATAAAGGTGACCTTCTTGAAGACTTCTCTGATCCCCTAAGCAGAATCCTCTTGGCCAAAGGTATGCATATCTTACAAAGCCTAAAATATTTACTCTTTGGCCTTTTCTAGAAAAAATTTGGCAAGCCCTGCTCTCACACTGCACTGTCCACTATGGTGGCCATGAGCCCCACGTGGCTATTGCACACTCGAAAGTGGGGTGGTGAGACTGAGAAACTAAATTTTATATTTAATTTTCATTTTGATTCATGGAATTCCAAGTTAAAAAAACCAATAATCAACTCAGTTATGAAAAACTTTTAGGTGTGTTTAGAACAATTTGGGTAGGTAAATCTATTTTTTCATATATAAATTTATAAATATTCAATATGGTCCAAGTATTTTGGAAGAAAACTTAGTTTCCAAATTGCAACGTGTTTTAAGTGTACACTAAATTTCTAAGATGCAGTAAGAAGGAAAAAGAATGTAAAATATCTCAATAATTTTTATATCGATTTCATGTCAAAATGATATTATTTTGTATATAGTGGGTTAAAGTATATTACTGAAATTCATTTTACTTTGTTCTCTTTACCTTTTTTTCCCTGAGGCTACTAGAAAATTTACAGTTAAATAGTGGCTTGTATTGTATTCCTATGGGGCAGCACTGCTCTATAGTATAATAACATTCAGAAACTCTTGGTAGTGATTTTTATATTTCTGTGACATATATGTCTTCCTCACTATATTGTAAGTTTCTTAAAGACTGAAACACGGTTTAAAAAAAAACTCTCTGACTTCCATGCCTTGTACGTAGAGGGACTCAATAAATGTATAATGAGTTGAACCAAACAGAAGCCTAATTCAAACACTTTTTCTTGGATGTGGCTGGCTAGTTCCTCAGACTTTTAAATAGGGAAGTTGAGACTGAATTTCAGTGAACTGCAGGGTTTTCAGTTTGTAACCACAAGGGCTGCCTTACTGTAAGAACTCAATGAATGCGCTTCTTGCAGAGGGAATGGTGCGTGGTGGAATCTTTTCTCATGGTCTTTAAGCCTGTGTTAATGTATAAGGCCATGTCTAATTTTTGTTATTTGGAGGAAAGAGAAAAATCTCTTTTATTTAGTCTCCATCATCCATGCATATTATAAATATCCCCAATTTTAAAAAGATCCCTGTCAGCCATCAGTTTCATGGAGTTGTCTTTAAAGGCTGTTGCCATTGACTCTCCTCCTTTCTTTCTTGAACCCACTGAAAACAGTCCTTCCTCTCCATAAATCTCCTGAAAACGTGCTTGTCAATGCCACCAGTGACTGCCATTTGGCTAAACCTGATGGTTTTTTTTCAAATATCACCTTATAGAACTACGCCCCACCGTCACTCTTTATCATTTTACTCTGCCCTATTTTTGTAACACTTTTTAACTATTGTTACTCAAAGCTCAGTTGCTTGCCCAGGAGGCCCAATTAGAAGAACAAGGACAAGAGGTTTGAGGAGGAAGGAAAGAGTTTACTTTGCCAACAAAGGAGGAAATATGCTAGACCTTCTCATCTCAAAATCCCAAATTTCCCACACTTAGGCAGAAACACAGAGCTTTTAAAGGGAGGGTTTTCAGTTGCAGGCAGTTACTGTGGTTAACTATTCTAATCCTCCCATCTCTACCAAAAACAACGCCTGTGAACTCTGCCAGCGGCCCACATGGGGGCCTCGTGCCATCTGGGAGTTTTAACAAAAGACTTTACTACCCGCCTCAGGGTTGCAGGCCAGAATGCAGTTCCCAAAAAGAGTGGGGGAAGATTTAAGGAGACAGAAAATCTCTTTGCCATTTTCTTTTCCAGGACATTCCCTCTGTTACATATTCCCCACTCTCAATATTTCCCTTCCATATCTACGGGAGGAGGGACGACGCAGTCATCCAGCTGCTTCCTGCTGAAATGGGGAGGACGTTTCAGATGGAAGGTTTATACTTACGTATGTCACTGCAAAGCTCTGGCAGTATATTTACAGCAACAGAAGAAAAAGCAATAACTACGACAGTGAGGGTTGGCAAGGCAAAGTAGACTGTTGCCTCGCAGACAATGTCTGAGACAGGGCTGGGCAGGAAAGCGCCCTGCAGGTGATCGAGACACCAGCTTCTGCAAATTCAGAAATCGTAAACAGATGACAAATACAGATCAACGGAAGAAGCGACAGCCTGGGGAAATCCTCACTAAGGAGTTGTCTCTCCATCGTATAGACAGAACAAATAATCAAAGAAAGGTTAGCAAAAAAATATTAACATTTTCATTTTTTTCCCTTCCTTAAATAGTTTCTTCTTAGATCACCTAAAGGTTGAACCCTCCCTGGGGGCTTGGTGCTCTTCTTCCATGGGACACCTCTTTACTCTGGTATGATGGACCCAAGGCTTCATTTCTGACTTCAACGAGGTGTGAGCTGTTAGAGGCACTTCACAGGGTTTCTTCTACTTCTTTGTTTCCAACTGGGGTGGAGGCCTGAAAGAGACAAACTCATACATAGTTAGTACCTGACCCACTTGTGTGGCACATTGCTTTACCCTGTTTTTTACTCAGGTTGCATTACCATGCTTACCTCGGGCTGCTAGAAGTGTCTCTCATAAACTCTTAGAGGCGTAACTTAAGCCTGCTTCTGAGGGATGTCCTCGTTCAGAGAGGGACAAACAGCAATACCCTCTTCTACTTTTCTGACTTGCTGGGTTATCTCTGATTCAAAAGCATGTCCATTACTGCTTTGTGCGGAGGCGGGAGCCTACGAACACCTAGACCTGTGGGATCACTGGGTCTACCGTGTCACCAGGTTCCCATCTTAGAATGTAGAACGCCCTTTTTTGGTGAGAAATTGTATAACCTAATTCTTAAAGAAGCTGAGCTGATGCCTTCATTTTCCTCTTTATTAAATATCTGTATAACACAAGTGTTCAGTATGATTCCACTGACTTAAAGCTATCAGCATTAGCCTTATTTACCAGTAATTTTATCAATAACAAAGTCGATGATTTTCCCTTGAAAAACACTTCAATATGTTAAAGTTATTACCAATTTCTCCACTTTGTCCTCCTTTTCCTTCTTAGTTTATTCGAGCAAGCAGGATTGGAGGAAATACAGGCTACTAAGAAACAAATCAGTGGTTGTTTGATCATTCAGTTTCCACATTCCCATTTAACCTTTTGTTGGCACCTCTCAGAAGACTTTGTAATAGAAAAGGCAAAATCATAGAAATAGTAATCGGGCTCTTTGCAGATTTTTCAAAAGAAGTTTCCAAATATCTTTGTGGAATCAAAACCAACATCATACAATCTACTGATTTTCCAGCCTGCTGGTGTCTCCCTGTGCTCAGACTTTGAATAAATGAACAAATTGAGCTTTGTTTTTCAATAAATTACCGTTTAATTTAGGACACATATTAGTACATGAGAGTACTTTGTATAAGACAAAGCTGAGGATTGCCTCAGGCACATTTGACAGGGTTCACGCAATAAAACCTTAAAGGAAGTACGTGGATAAGGTGTCTTTGGACACGTCTTCCAGCCATTGATTTTGTTGTGATTTTGTTGATAACTTACCAAAAAATTGAAGAATGTTTCTCTAGAACTAACTGGTAGCAATACTGAGCAATTGTTCTAAAAGTCAGCCATTAAGTATGAAATTCTTAGCCCCTGCATTTCCTTCACAGCGACCTGGGGCAGAGGACAAGGCACACCAGCCACAGGTTTCTTTTTCATTGTGTATAATCACTGTCTTTACTCCTGAACCATTCAACCTTTCCTGCGACTGTACTCTGCTCCTTCTCAGCATTTCCATTGCCTGTGTATGATGGTGATTCTTGAAGTTTCTTGATATATCCTGGTGCAGCATCAATCACCGCTGGCCCCTTCCCTTCTTTTTGATGGTGGCAATGGGGGCCATAGAAGTGGTACTTTAGGAGTTGGACAGGGACAGAATGGAATAGGTTGGAGAAGGGGCTTTGGGCCTAGGATAGGAGTGGGGGTTAGCGTACGTTGAGGGTCTTCCAGATGTAAGACATGGTGCGGCTGCAGGGTGAATGGGTTCGGAGAGAACTTATGGCTATCAAATGGGCTGGATGTGCAAAGTTAAAGAAGATAGAAGAAAATACTTTAACTTCCTCCAAGTATTGCTCCCACTAGTGGCTCAGTTGCACTGATTAAAATGCAATCAAGTAGCAACTTAGATGTCTGAGCAGACCTGTGAGTGCCAAAGGTGTGTGCTCACTTTTTCCCATTCACCAGAGTTGGCTCACAGAGGATGAAAACAGGTATGATGTCAGGCCTCTCCTCTTTCATCTGTACCATGGCATTGGTGGGTCAGGGTATCTCATTTCTCCAACATTTGTTGAAGCTATTAATACTTCCCCTACTTTCTTTCCTGTTCAAAGTGCTTAAGGAACACTTTGTGAAATCAGAGAAATATCTGAGAGCAAAAAAAGTGAAATGGTTCTATTTGTTATTAATTAAAAAAAATCATAGGAGTCCCATATTCCCACAGACCCATAGATCATTTGTCAATATCTAGTGTATCAGTATCTAAGTTTGTCCATTATCATTCCAGAAGCCTTCTTCACATGATGTCAGGGGACCTGAGATGGAATGCAATAAAATTTAAACCTGGGATTTGCTAAAAAAAAAAACCCGCAAAACCAAGGATGATACTAGCCTTGTTTTTCTCAAACTTTGATCTCATTTCTTTACTATGGCTCTTACTGAGAAACTTGAAAAGCCTCCTAGAAAATTGAGGCTCTTTTGGCCTTTTTGCAGCTCTTCTTGGGATTAGTCCTTAAATTGCAGTGCCTGTAGTAAAGATAAAATTTAATCATAGGAAGGAATAAGTTATGAACAGATTTTTGTCAAAATACTTCCCATCTAATGGGCAGAAAGATAGTCCTGTTTTTGACAGTAAATTTCTTAATGATTAGAATTCCGTGTTTAAATGTCATTATTGTAAATAATGCCTCAATCAACCTGGGAGTGTGGATAACCCTTTGACGTGCTGATTACAATTCCTTTGGATATATTCCCAGAAGTGGGATTCCTGGGTCAGAAGATAGTTTTATTTTTAGTTTTTTTGAGGAACCTCCATACGATTTTCCATACTGGCTGTACTAATTTACATTCCCACCAACAGCATACAAAGGTTCCCTTTTCTCCACATCCTTGTCAACACTTACTTTCATCTTTGCACAATGGCTTAAAAAAGGACAAAATTCTGTCATTTGGGACATAATGGATGAATCTGGAAGACATTACACTAAGTGAAATAAGCCAGGCACAGAAAGACAAATACGATCTCACTTACATGTAGATCTCAAAAATTTAAATTCATGGGCATAGAGAGTAGAATGATGGTTTAGGATAGGTGAAGTGTTAGGATAAGATTGCTGAGTTTGATACAAAACTGGTTAATGTTCAGTGGGGCTTATAAACAGTGAGGATGTTATTTCAATCTTTATCACACAAAAATGTACAAGTTAACTTCTCTCCTTATGGAGCTGTAAAATAGCCCCGACACTAGGAAGTCAAATCCGGCACTGCCTCGAAAGAATACCCAGGTACCTTTTTGCTTATTTCCAAGTTTTGGATAATTTGTCTGACATAAGTAAACTTTCTGAATACTTGATTATAGAAACATGTCATTATTTTGCCTTCATGCTTGGATGATAATTTGGCTGCATTTAGGATTCTAGATTTAAAATATTTTTTTTCTGAAGGCATCGAATGTGTTGCTTCATCGTCTTTTGGTATACAGCGTTGTTAACGAGAACTTAACGGCCAGTCTGATTGCTAATCTTTTCCAATGCCTGCCTTTTCTCTTTTGATTCACTCCCATGCATTTTAGATCTTCCCTTTACTTATGGTGTTCTGACATTTTATAAATGCTGTTCTGCATGTGAGTCTTTTTCACTCATCCCCCTTAGCACTAAGTGGACACTATCAATCTTTATCGGCTTAGGAAAATTTTCTCCTTCTGTTTCCTTGATTATTTATGTCTTCTACGTTTTCTCTAGAACTTCTCTTGGACAGACACTGGACTTGGTAACTGATCTTCTATATCTTTCAACTTTTGTCTCATATTTCACATCTTTATTTGTTCAACATTCTAGGATATTTCCTCTACTTTCACTTCCACTCTTTCTGTTAAAGCTCTTGCTTTGGCAATTTCGTTTTAAATTTGTCAAAACTCCTTCTAATTTTTGATTGCCACTTTAAAAAAAATTAGTAGCTTGCTATTGTTTGGAGACCCAATATTTTCTCAAATTTCTCTAATGTTATTAATTGGAATTAAAAAAATAATACTCTGTTTCTGAATTATCTTTTTTCTCTAGGGAAATGTTCTTTTTGTTCATTTTGGTCTTTTGGCTATCAATGTGCAGTTCATTTGCCTCAAATGTCTCGCAATTCTCGTGGCTCATTTATATTTCTGAATGAAGGGTGAGGATGGTATATGTCAGCAGATGATATAGATCTTTTCCCCCAAGACGCCTCTCCCTGACTTGGGGTGGGGGCTGATGGTAACGCCTCTGTGTCAACCATTAGGCTTCACTTATGCTGCAGGCAGGAAGTGGGCATGTGGGCTGGGTTCCCTTTTTACATTTCTTCATTCACTTTCTTTGAGATCCTGATTTCAGCCTGGGGCAAACACTGAATGTGTCAGTTGTTTTAGCTTAATGACATGAGAGGGGGATGAGAGGGGCCAACTGATACAGATTTTCAATTAATTACCCTAATTAGCCCTCAGTCCTGTGAGCTTCAGGCCTGAGGGGCTCTCTGGGACTCTGCAGGAAGAACGCGTCCTTCCATAGAAGCAGCTTTATCCGGTGAGTATGTTCTAGGCTGCAGCCGCCTCCACTCTGAGTTACCCGTCAACTAAAGGCTCTAGACTTCTCATTTTTCAGAAGGCCATCAAAGTCTGTGCTCTTTGCCATGCAGTTTTGGCTCGATCTCATTTTAAATTGTCATTTCAGTGGAATTTGAAAGAGAAAGCTTGGTAGATGCGGGAACTCGGTCCACCACTTGGATGTAGAACTTTTATAGCTCTTAAAACTGAAGGCATTGCTATAAACAAGTTTTTCTTGTTCCTTAGATATTTAGAATGCATGAGAATCACTCCACGGTGTCGTAATACAATTTTCCCCTGAAGATTTCAAGCAGGTAGGAGAATTTGGTCTCAAACTGCTGTTATCGTTGTTGTTTTAATTCTTGTAATTATAAGTTTTCTTCTTTTTGCCCTCACTTTTACCTTATTGCCACTCTCATGGGGCTGTCCTGAAAGATATTCTCCTCTTCTCATTGGCTGCTTCTGTGATTCCGTAGACTGTCCACAAAACAAGAGACAACAAACTTTGAGCGTGTTTTGAGAGACACTCCTTGAGCAACATGTATGAGCTTTAGGGCCTGAATTTTGTGACTTCCATTGTGATTAGCCTGTGGCTCTTTGTCTTTACCGATTTGGGTTTATCTTCAGATAATTGAAAGATGCCAGATAAAGTGAACTCTGAACAGGACTTACAGATTTATTATCTTCACTAGAGCACTATTTAAATTCTTAGTGTCACTACTAATCATTTGCTTGATATAGTCTGTTTTACTATTTTTTTCTCTTAGCCATCAGTGCCTGCCAATGAATTAAAATTCAACTCACCAGGAGTAAGTTTTTTTCACATGAAGACCATTTATAATCAAGATACAATGTTATACTTAAGTTATTAATATTCAACAATTTGTAAATATAGATTTAATAGCAAATGTATTGTTTTTTCCTGTCTTTAGTTTTTAACACCTAATGGTAACCCCAAAAGAAACTCACAAATTACAACAATAAGTCAGCACAGTCATGTCAAAGGAGGAAAATTTATTTCATGTTGTGATACAAATTTTAGTAACAATTCAGTTGAAATCACTTTTGTAGGACTCTGTTTTCAAAGCATTAGCAGCTATTCAAGATAAAACACATTACTTAACAAGACATGATATTTCAGAATGTTACAGGAGAGAAACACATGCTAAAAGGTAACACATTTGTTTCATTTCATTAGTCACAAGTGAACTCCTAGGTAAGTCATGATTTTAGGTGTTTGTAATAGCTCTATTAAGATGTGCGAGTTTCAATGATAATCAAGAATGGATACAGCTGTGGAGAGATTCCAGCTGAATCAGGTGGGAACCATCTCTGTGGGGCCCATAAACCCCTCCTCCACAGACTTAAAACAACAAAGACCTCTATTTCATGGTGTGGTTCATGGACACTGAGAAGCAAATGTCATCTCTGCTTGGGGACTCTTTTCTAGCAGGAAATTAAGGGGCTAGTTATTGTGACAAGTAACCTACAGAGTACATCTGTCGATAAAGATCCTGACTGTTTCAAGTAAGGATGTCCTGTTGGGGAATAGAGGTTTTATGTCCAGTGATCAATAGGATTGAAAGGAGCTGGCAGCTTCAGAAGAGAAAAAAAAAATCCTCTTTTGACAGATTTAGTATCGTATTGTAGGCTGGAAATGGCTAAGTAAAGAAACCAATCCCTGAAGACCAGTGTTTTGAAGTGACTCTTCATAGTGAAATATGAACCAGAATTTGTACAACCATCATTTATTGTATAAACACTAATTTGGTTTTGGCCCTATTATTTTAGCAGGGTAGATATAATAATTAGATGAGTGATTCACATCCAACACAATATGGTCACCAAATAGAATTTTTTGGTTCAGACATCAGAACCAAAAATGAAACAAAGGAAAAATTTCCTGGGTCGTATGTCTATGCTCCAAAGAGAAGGAAACAGCAGCTCTACAAAACAGGAAAAATAGATTCTACTTACTTAGTACTCTTCTTTCTCTTTGTCGTAGAAATACACATTTTGAGGGAAAGGGATATACCTAGAGTTTTAAAATTGGAAGACACCATTGAACTCGTTCATTTCTGTAGACTTTTGAGACCCAGTGATTTGCCCAAAGTCCCACAGTTAACTGATGTCCAGCCTGTTTTATTAATCAACAGAGTGTTCTCTGCCCATGATTCCCACTTGTTGCTACTTAGAAATACGCTTTAGAGTACACATTTTTTATGCTATGAGGCTGGCCAAAAAGAGCAATTTTAGGTTTGTTAGGCCACATAAGGGGAAATCTTGCCAGTTTTTCCAGGCGGTATGTAAGAGCTGGGTCACATCAGGTAGATTCTCGTGAGGAGACAATTAATAGTTTCAGAGTCCAAAAAAAGCAACTCAGAGCTAAGCCTTTCCCCTCCTTCATGTCTCATAATAGCCGCTCCTGTGTGACATCCAGCTGTATCTGGCTTTGTAGTTTTGAGGACCTCAAACTCTCTTTGGTTACATTAGGGAACATTTAGCTGAACTGAGCCAACACAGGGCTGAGGGGCTGATTTTACCTTGTGGTCACCAACCAAATTAATAGCATTTGCCATTTGCTGAATCTTTAGAACGAAATGCTCTATAAAAGTGAGAAGCTCCATGTTGACACAGTTCAGTTGATATTAATAGTTGCTGAAGATCTTATACAACGTCATCTCTGGACTTAGCATTGAGCAAGTCTTCCAGGAAGTATAGATTCTTTTGATATCACCTGGGATACAGATATGCTGGTAGCCTCTCTTTCTTCTTGGAGGCAATGATTAAGGTAATGCTAGTCACTCTCCAGAGATAAATTCTTGCCCCATGGAACATCACCAGCACAAGGGTTAGGGCAGTTATGCGTTGGGTGTGTCACGGGATTGGAATGTGTGTTCAAGAAACTAGCCTTTTATAAGTCCTACCGTTGCAAGTAGTGTAGGGTCAACTTAAAAAACTGTTTGCTTATACCCTTCTAAGATTTGGCCCTGCTTATTTGGGGCTAGATGGGAGTTTTCAAGCAGTTCATAGACATCTTGCATGTTGGGGAGACTCTGCCTCATGTTCTGGGTGACCTTTTGAACCTGAATACCAGTGCTGTTCTTTGGAGAAACTCTCTGGCCCCGGTATGCCTGAGCCTGTCGTTTACAGATGCCAAACTTGCTGAGTAGGATGAACACGTCCCTCTGGAAGGCCTTGGTGAAAATAGCGTAGAGAAATGGATTGGCACAGGAGTTAAGTGGATAGAAGAGAACCAGCAAGATTTTGGAGTTGGAAACGGTGATGAGAGGCTTGTTCATCAGTGCTGACAGAGTGAAGAACGAGATCGGGGCCATGCACATGAAGTCTGTAAAGATCAGCACAGCCATCCTCTTGGCAATTTTGGTATCTTTTTCTCCTGGGTTGTACTGGGGATTTCGGACTGTGATGTAGATCTTCACATAGCAGGAGCAGACAATGACGAAGGCCACTATGTTGAGCAACAGAACAAAAACAATATATGCAAGAGCAAGAGGGGTCTCAGTGTCCATGGGCAGGCAGATGCTGACCTTGGCATAGCTACTTATTCCTACCAAAGGGAGCAGGGCAAGAAGGAAGCAGCTGACCCAGCCCCCACTCATGACGGCATATGCGTGCCTGAGGCGGATCTTCCTGTCCAGGCGCATAGCAAAGGTGATAGCATACCAGCGCTCCAGGGTGATGACTGTCAGTGTGTACACGGACAACTCACTGGCAAAGACGGTGAAGAAACCAGCCGTGTTGCACCCAGGACCTGTCTGCCAGTCAATGGCATGGTTGTAGTATTCAGAGTGAGTGTACAGGTCTACAGAGGCGATGAGAAGCAGGTATATACCCATGCAGAAATCTGCAAAGGCCAAGTTGCACATGAGGAAGCGTGGGACGGTCAGTTTGTAGTGGCTGGTGAGGAGGATAAACATGACAAAGACATTGCCCAGGAGAGCCAGCAGACTAACAAACCACACCACAATTCTCAGGAACTTGTAGCCCATTATGTCTTCGCAGGGGTTGAACTCATCTGACTTGGGGGTACACACCATGTCTTCATTGTCCCCGCACACGATGTAGTCATAATGGCTGTCAAAGGCCTGTAGGGTCTCTTCCTGGGGGTTTTTGAGCTCCTGGCCAAAACCAATGATCTCATCCTCCTGTTCTTCAAAGAAGACATAATAGTGAGAGTTTTCATTGGCATCCTGGAACTTGGACGTTTCCTTGTACCCAACACTGCCGTCACCTGGATTCTCTTCATACTCCTGGTAGAAGGGGCCATTCAAGGCATTCACAGATTTTCTGTGACGCAGGCTCTGGATACTGCTCCCATTACACATCAAGGATTCAAGGATTCTGCAAGGCAACAGAAATGAGTCACTGCTTGCTTACAACCCGTGAATGGTTCCCACAACACTTAGAAAAATATGCAAACGATTACTGTGATATACATGATTCCACAAGATTCTCCAAGATCTGGTCAGGCCTGCCTCTCTTACATCAATTCCTATTACCTCCATCCCCCACTGTGGTCCAGCGACATTGGTCTTATTTCTCTTCTGCATCTACTTCAAGAACAACAGTGATAAAAAAGCATGAATGCTGGAGACAGTTACCTTGGTTAGAACCTGGCTCTATTTACTAGCTGTTTCACCTTGGGCAGGTCCATGAAACTCAATTAGTTCATTTGTAAAATGGGATAGTGAGAATATCTATTTCATACAGGGTGGTTAAAGGATTAGATGAGTTTATCTTTTTAAGGCTCTTAGAACCGCACCTGGAGCTTTGTAAGTGCCATATATATGTTGGTTAGTGGTATTATTATTATTATTCCTATTCAGAGCTCTAGAACTCAGGTTCCCTTTGCCTGAAAGACTTATGGCTGCCTCTACTCATTACTGAGTTTTAAAATCAAATGCCTTTTCCTCAGAGGAGACTTCCCTGATCTCCTTAAATACATTTTTCCACTCTTGTGTTTATTTCCTTCATAGCACTGTCTGATATTTTCTTATTCGTTGGCCTGTCTATGTTCTGACTTCCTCCACTAGTCTGTAAACAAAATGCAAGAGGGGGCTCTTGTCTGTCCTACTCATTGCTATGGATCGGACAGCACCAGGTACATGGTAGGTGCTCATAAAATACTTTTTGAACACATGAATAAACAGACACTACCATGCAGGCGTGCTCATGGAAATAAGATTTATTTTTTTCCTAGTTCACCAGCCCCACAACAAAAGGGATTCTTTAACTTGCTTCAGCTGCTGAGCAGATTTTGATTCATCCATCTGGTTAAAATGCTCGGTAGACTGGCTGTTCTACCCTGTTTGGAGGCTAAGGGGAAATCTAGACCCTACCCATCCCTGGTCCTTTCCTTCTCAGTGCCACACGGTGACAGTACAGAGTCTGCTGTCACCATCGCCTACCCCACTTCTGGGTTTCTGCAGTTATTATGCCCACGTTGACCTTCTATGCACAGCTGTTCAACTTTTCTGTTTGCTTCTGCCCCTACAGCTAGAGCCTGATTTTTTTCTGACTGCAGATATGAGTGTAGAAAGTCAGTAGATCCTTATATAGAAACTGAGGGGGATTGAATAAGAGATAGACGAAAGTGGAGTTAGGAGAATAGGAGACTGTATAAGACAGGAAGAGGGAAATAATGCAGGGTAAAAGTGTAGGTGAACGCAAGATTCAGAGAAAAAGATCATCCCTCCTTCGCAGCCTTGCAAACAGCCTGCCATTCAAATCATATATATCATAGTTAATATTAGCTGGGAACTTATAACATTCAACGTCATTCCATTTCAGGTGTTGTCTGTTCAGTTTCTCATTTAATCTTCTAAAAACCCCTGTGAATGATAATATTATGATCTCAGTTCTCAAAAGGTTGAGGGTGGTTAAGTAACTAGGCTGGGATAACACAGCTAGAAACTGGCAGAGCTGGGGTTCAAACCCAGCTGACTCCAAAGCCCATAGGCATGTAACAAGTGAGCTATGACATTTGCAAGGCCCAAACCAATCAAGTAAACTAATTGTTTGTGCTGTTTGTAAGTCGTCTTCATGGCTGTGGCTTCTAATATGTGTTGTAGTCTCCGATACGGGTTGAGTCCAAAGTCCAGAAATCTTGTCTATGTATCCTCTACAAGATTCTACATGATCTGGTTGAGCCTGTCTCTCCCATCTCCTACATCATCCCCTGCCCTACTGCTATCCACAACATTGGCCTTATTTCTCATCTGCAGCCACTTTGAGCCCACAGACTCATTGTGCCCCATGGATTTCTCATTTCTTATGAATGCTTCCAGTTCTTCTCCACCTGGTTTTCAAACCATGAAGCATCTTCCCCAAACCAAGAAATGAATTCATCTCCCACCAAGGTCTTTGGTCACTTATTCCAGGCCCCAGCCACTTACCCTCTGATTTTCTTCTGATTCTTAAAAGCACAGCAGTGGCTTGGATAGGAAAGGTCAGCCCGTGTGAGGTGAAGGAAACTCATGGAAAGTGGAAGTTTCTTAAGAGTCCAAGTGTTCCTTGCTATCAACTCCTTCAGGTGCTCCAGACCTTTGGAGGGCAGCGCAGTGACACTGGTGTAAGACACATCCCTGGGAGGCAGAGAACACAGCAATGCAGAGGTGGTGAACCTAGAGGGTCTTCTAATCCTTGGCCAGAAAGTCCAACAAGCCTGGATGAATGGGGGAGATGGTGTGTTCCCTTCCGCTATCAAGTCTGTAAACTGAGTTCTTTACGCAGAGCCACTGGTCTAAGGAGGGATACTAGGCTTCTAAATCTATGTTATAAGGAACTCCTGTTTTTTTGCTTGAAATTCCAGTATCCACCAGTACAAATACTACTTCCACAGACATTCTTTTCATCACAATACATGCAAACTCTTAGAGAAGATGTCAATTTTACTCTGGAACTTGCCACCGTATAACTATTACAGGGTCTCAAGAAGCAAGAGAAATAAAATTGAGTAGGCTCAAAGGGGCCTCAATTGCTGTCGGTCTCTGTGGGGACCAGGCTTTTGGGACTGATAAACTGCTCACTGATATGAATCACCACCAGTACCATGAAAATGTTCTAGTGAGGTAGAACTTGGGATCATGACCAGTTACATGGTGCATTCATGACTGAGAACGGCCCTCCCACCCCAGTTTCTTTAGAAGACTATAAGTGTATTCCTGGAAAGAAAACTCAAGGATTTATATTAACAATCTGAAATGAGATTCAAATCACTTCCAAAAACAGTGGAGGGGTGACGGTGATGAGGCTAGGAACAATGCAGACATCAGTGTTAGTTACAAAAGTAGAATTAATTCAAGGCTTTTGGTGTCACATTCTCTGTTCTTTTCTCAATCCCAGAGAGTCCAGGTTCTATCATGTTTACTTACATCATTGATAGCTTGAATAAGGCCATGGATATTTAACCTAACATCCCCCTTATTTTATGTCTTATCAATTAAAATATTCCTTAGAGAAGGTATTAATAATTGCATCTTAAAGTACTTAATATTATTAGTAGCGTTGAATTAGCAAGTGAATTCTAATATGTACAATTCCTTCCCCCAGATCACTGTAATTGGACTTAGTTGGGATTTACATTCTCAAGGTTCAAGGCTGCCAGAACTTGCTACTGGTTTTTCACAAATGCGAAGCTCATGTATTAACTCCATTCTCACCGCAGAGCTGTGACTGTTGTGAGGGAAGGGTGTAGTGTTTGCTATTTTGTTTAAAAATTCTATAATCCAGCATTTCCCAAACTTGCCTTGTGGCAAGAATTACCCTTGGCGCTCGTTCCTGTATGATCCCCAGGTGATTTTTAACATCAGGCAAGTACATTTGGGAAACTGGCATAAATAAATGAACAATTTTGCAATCAGAGAGTAGAGGGATTTTCAGGCCAGACTTAAGCACACTTGCGGAAGAAACGAAGCTGGGTTTTGCTTTCCTGCCTCATCCGTCCCTTTGGTGCATCTCTTTCTCTTCCAGCCATACTGTCTTCAAGGTGCCGTCATCTTTCTGTCTCCAGTTTTCTGGGAGCAACTTATGTGTTTCTTTACCCAGTGATGCTTTCTTATCAGTGAAACAAGAGAGCATCTCTGGGCTCATTTCCCCTGCTCTGTTGCCTGCTAGATACAACATTGTGTATGCTCATTTGAGAGAGTTTATCCTTGCAAGTAATGTGTTTGCATTTTAATAGGTATTTCTTGAGAAGACACCTTAGTAACCCATTCCAGTTACTGCATGATGAAACTCCTCAAAACTAAGTAGCATAAAACAGCAATCTTTTCATTATGAGCATAGGTTTTGTGGATCATGAATTTGAACAGGGATTGGTGGGGATCGATGGTCTCTGTTCTGTGATGTCTGAGGCTCCGCTGGGAAGAACTGAAATCTGGAGTGACTCAATGGCCAGAGGCTGGGATTATCTGCAGACTCCTTCACTGGTATCTCTAGTTTCATGGCTGAGATGACTCAAAGACTGAGGTCAAGTGGGACTGTTGATGTGACCTCTCCATGTGGCTTAGGCTTCTTACATTGTGGAGGCCAGATTCTGAGAGAACCAGCAAGTTCAAGGGCAGGAGACATAGAACCTACCTCTTGATGGGAGGAGAGTCAAAGAATTTGGTGCCTTATTTTAAAAGTGCCATAGTGATCTAAGTGGTAGAGATATCGCTGAGGCAGATATCTGGGGAAAAGTGGCAGCTCATCACTGTGCAAGCTAGCGTTTCTGGTCCGGCTACCACTCTGGACCAGCATCAGAGTCACCTGTGATGTAGACCAAGCCACACCCAGACCACATAAATTGTAATCTCTGATGGCAGGGCCCAGGAATCTGCATTATTCAAGATGCTCTCCAGGTGACTCAGATGCTCAACTCAATTCTCAAAACATTTTTATGAAGGAGGCAGATACTAAAATTCAGACAAAGAAACAAGGCATGTTGGGTCCAAAGAGATTTAGCAAACCAAGGTTGGAGTCATAACTATTATTTGGGTCTAGAGTTTTCAGCTTCAGTGTTTCAGGAGCTAACCCTTACCTTCCGATCTCTGGAGTTTTGAACACAGATGCAGGTGTAAGTAACCCTCCAGGGACTCATTAGGAACCTGGCAGGGAGAAATTGATTGCATAGTTTGTCTGAGTGTCTGCAATGAGCATATCCTAGGTAGTCTCTAGTTGGGTCCCACTCAGGCTGAACTGGGAGGGTGCTTGGACAGGAAAAAGATGTTGGAAAATGTGTATAAACCTTATGACAGAAACATTTGTAACACAATGGGTGTTTGGCATACAGTAGGTGCTCAGTAAATGTTAATTCCTTCCTTCCTCCAATTTGGAGTTTACCTGAGCTCAAGCCAAAATCAAAGAACCTGAAAAATAAAGCTCCAGTCCAGAGCTTGACTTATATATCCTATTGCTTATTTGCTGTCTCCACTTGGATGCTCACAGGCATCTCCAATTTAACAGTTCCTTCCAAAACGTAGCTCTTGATCCCCTACACCAACCCTAATGCGCTTCTTCTCCATTTCCCCCCATCATAGAATTGGCACTCCTATCTACTCAGTTGTTCAAATTAGTAACCTTGGAATCACTCCAGCATGTTGGGTTTCCTTGCCACCATTGCTGCACCCACATTTAACCTAGCAAAAGACCTATGGAGTTGAACTCCAAAAGAATCTCAAACCCATGCATTTGTATCTCCAGTGTAATCTTCCCGGTTTAAGCCGACATCATCTCTTGCTGCAATGTCTTTCTTGTCTACTCTTACTCCCTTCCAATCCATTCTCCACATAGGAGCCAGAGTGAATCATAACATGTGAATTTAGTAATACCACTTTCCCGCTTAAAACCTTGCAGTGCCTTCCCACTATACCATGCATAACATCTACTCTTCCTACCATGCTTTTTAAGTTCCTGCAGATCTGACCCTCAACCATCTCTCCAACCTCATCTAAGGCCATTTACAACCCAAATTAGAATCTCCCTGGGATCACCTTGCTCCCCACCGGCATGAGGCTCTTAATACAGTTCTAAGTGTCCATTAAGCATGGTGCTCCTAAAGTGGTCCTGTGGCACTCCATCCATACTACTTCTACATTTACAGGGTCAAGCAGGGTAATAACTGCCTTTTTCTTTTTTGATTTAACTTCCCTTGCAGATCTGCAGTTTTAGTCAGGCAGTCTAGGTGTTATTAGGAAGAAAGGTCCGATCTCCTTTATACTTCCTGATAGATGTAGCACTGGCTCTCCACTCAGAGTATCTCAAATGGAATGATTCTTCCCTCCAAGCCTACTGGCATATCTTTATTTCCTGTCTTCCATCTACCATCTTCCAGGGCTTGATGCTTCAATGTCCGCATAGAGTCTCTCTTGTTCTTGCCTTGCATTCATAACATGAATATTTATGGTAAAATGAAATTATGCGAGACATGCCCCCACCCCCAGCAGATGTCAGCTGAGCTGTGTGTACATCTACAGTCTCATGGTTCTCATTGCTAGCACCTTAGTTCAGGTTTGAATTACATTGCACCTGAGTTTAGCAAAAACATCCTGACTGTCTCCCAGAAAGCTTCCACTAACCCCACCTTCAGACTTAGGAAAGAATGTCCTTTCTAAAACGTGGATCTTATCATATTGCTCTCCAGCTTGAAACCCATGGCTCCCTCTAATATCTACAGAATAAGGTTCAAGCTTCCTAGAAGAGTAGCTCCCCTCTTCCCAGTGGGAGTCTCTTCCTGGATCTTGTGTCATCTTCTTTCCTGATTTTCTCTCTTGTTTCACTGCAGCACATTTTCGAGTAATTTCTCAGAAAGGCTAATATGAAGGAGATATTTTTGGAGTCCTTGTATGTCTGAAAATGATTCTTTTTTTCCTACCCTTACATTCAATTGATACTTTATCTAGATACAAAATTTTAAGTTGCAAATCACCTTTCTTAGAATTTTAAAGGCTTTATCCTATTGAATTCTAGCAGCCGGTGTTGCTTTTGATAAGGATAGTACCATGCAAATTCTTGCTCTTTGGTCAGTGATTTGTTTGTTACTATCTGGAAGGTTTTCTGACCTTCTCTTTATCCCTGGTATTAGATTTCGTGAGGGTGTGCCTTGATAAGTATCTTTTTCTATTTACTGTGATGGGTGCCGGGGAAAGAGGGACCCCTTCTGTCTGAAGACCTGTGCTCTTCAGCTCTAGGAACTTTTCTTGTATTGTTTCTGAGATACGCTACTCCACTCATTTTCTCTGTTTCCCCTCTGGAATTCTTAGTAAGTAGAAAAGGAACCTCCTGGAACCTTCAGACATATCACCGTCTTTTCTTGTACTATTCTCTTGTCACTTTATTAAATTGTCTGGCAGAATTCCTTAACTATATCTTCTACCTCTTCTATTAAATTTTAATTTTAGCTTAATGAGAGCTGGGACCCTGCTCATTTGGTTTATTGGCTGGTACTGCCACTAGAAGGCTCTGAAAACATATTTATCAAATGCATGAGTACATTTTTAAGAGAACTTCCTTACGTTCTGTTTCTTTTTAAAATAGCACATTTGAGGATGCACACCATTTTGTTTAAGAGCATGAGTTTTAAATTCAGACTCTCTGGATTTGAATGCTAGCTTTTGCAGTTACTGTCAGTCACCTAACTTCTGTGTGCCTCAGTTTCCTTATCTTGGGTTTGTTGAAAAGTAGCTGATAGTGTGCTTTTGATAAATATTAGCTATTATTTTTACTTATTATTGTTATAGGGATAACATGTTTTCTCAGATTTATCTCAGGTGACTACTTATTGCTTTGTTAAAGGTTCTTGTCTGTACTCTGCAATGTCTTTGATTCCTCCAGTTTCATTTCCCCCCATTTGTTTACCTTGGATTTGATCTTCCATGTTAGAAGTGTTCTTTGACTGGTGATCCTTGTTTGCACATTCATACTTAAAACGGAGCTTTTGCACCAGCAGACTTTGCTTTAGGGCCCTTGTATAGGCAATTGGGCATTATGTTGTTAGTCCCTAAAATGCCAGAATATGGATGTCTTTTTTGTTTTAGAATTTTTCAACTTCCTCATAAAAAAGACTAAATCTAAATCTCTAGCTTACAGGAGAGGTACTTGCCTGTTGGCATTGTGCATCAATGGGGTAGAGGGTTAATGTTTCCAGATATAAACCTTTAATTAACCCTTTTATTTTTTGCCCCAAGTCTCAGCCTTGCCACATGCCATATCCCTCACCTCTAACTCCCATGCCCTTCAGAGGTTCTGCAGGGCAAGACAGCAGTCTCTGACTGTGTGTGCCCTGTGAGAATGCTAAGTTTTGCCTGCCTTCTCTTCTGCCTTTTTTCATTCAGAATTCTGTAGCTCCCCAGACCATGGATATGCCCTCACCTGTCTTTGCCCTTGTGGATACACACATACTAAAAGTTCCTTTCTCATATTTTTAGAGGCATCTCAGGAGAAAAAATAAAATCTTAGGTTAAGTGCATCATCTGTAACTTTTAGTCACTACCCTATTTAGCACACAGCTCAGCTACATAGAACTGTGCAAAAGTTTAGAACAAATACTTGTTGAGTACTGAGCCATGCTAGGCAGTCTCCCAACTCTGGAGTTGATGGAGAAAGAGCCTCTAAGAAATTCCAAAACTCAGCAAGTCAAGGATCATTTTATTTGAAGCTGTATCTTTTCCCATTCACCCAGAGTTCTATTTGAACACTTTGAATCCAGAATTTTTAGAGAGTGTACCTTCTTTTCTAACATAAGACCTTCAATAAATATTTAAATTTTTGTTTAGTTTTTCGAGTGAGAAGAATATGGAGAGTTGTTATCGGTGGTTAAGGGATCTGGATCCATGTGTGAATGTAGCCAGATGGGCAGAAACCTACAAGCTGGAGGGCTTCCCTTTGTCTTGTTCACTCTGGCACTTTCCTCAAAAAGCCTATCAAGTGATGGGCACTGAACTCCGTGAGAATTTGCCTCTGCCAAGTATTTACTCACAAATCAGAATGCAGCTGAGCTGAACCTGGCAGACAGTTTGAAGTCTAATTGCATAGATCATGGAAATCATCTCGAGTTAAGTGTCTAGTGAAAGGAATAGGGCCTGGATTTGGAGAGAGTTGGTCCTGCAGTATTATATACAGAACAGAATATTACCGAATTTTAATGATGTCAGGAAAAAAGAAAGAACCATCGATATTTGATGTCGTAGGAAGACCAAATTGCTCCTCAAAAGCAATTATGTACTCTAGTATCCCCAAACGTCGGAACAATTTCCATTTTTTTTGAGAGAGATTTTGTCATTGATTACTATTTAAGATTAGCTTTTGATGACTTCAACTGCAAATTAAATAAGCATTAACTGGCTTGCTAATGTTCCAAACGCAATTGCAAATGTCTTTTCTGTTTTCTGTTGTAACAAAAGTAGGTTTTTCTAAGGTCAATATGTAGAAACTGCTTCGTTCTAAATGTGCAGTCACTCCTGCACATTGGTAGACAAAATGCATCTAAAAACAGAAAGATTAATTTACTGTTTAAAAGACAGTTTAATTTATTAATACTGCATTAAAAATAACATCAGGGCTTAAAAGCTAGAAGTTCAAGAGAATGAGCTTGTCCATTAACGTGTTTAAAAGAATTTAGAAACACGATATGCATTTATTCAACAAGCACAGTATGTATTGATTGCTGTCTCTGTCTCAGATATGATTCTAGATGCCAGGGCTATAGCAGTACTCTAAATGGGCAGCAATTCTACTCTTCTTATGCAGGAAAGCTGTCCTCGCATTCTAGTAAGAAAAAGGGAAAATTAAAAAAATATATAGTCTATTATATGGTTATGATAAGTACTGTGCGGAAAAGGAATACAGGGAAGAGGAAAGGCACAGATCAGAAGTGGGGTCACAATTAAAGATGGGGGGATGCTGTAAGGGGAGGCCTCATGAGAAGATAGTTGAACAAATGTCCGGAGGAGGTGAGGGGAGAGCCGTGTTGATATCTGGGGCAAGGGCATTGCACACAGAGGGACCAGCTGTGTAAAGACCCTGAGGTAGGAGTGTACCAGCCACCATGTGGCTGGAGCTAACACAGCAAGGGGATGGGAAACACGGGCAAAGTCAGAGAGGTAGTGGGGAGCCAGGTGGTGTGTGGACTTGCAGGCCACCAAAAGGACTTTGTGTTGCCATCAAAGTGAGATCAAAAGCCTTCGGAAGAATGGTACAATCTGACTTATTAAAAGAATCATTCTGACTGCTGCTTTGAAAGTAGCCCAAAGAGAGAAAGGGGTGGAAACAGGGAGACCAACAATAGAGAGGATGATGCCATGGACCGGAGTGGCAGCAGTGGACAGGCCGAGCACGGGTGGAGTTTGCAGGTATTTATTTAAAAGGTAGCGCCAGTCGTAGATGCACCCTATAGAGGTATCTGCACTCCCATGTTCACAGCAGCATTATCCACAATGGCCAAGTATGGAAACAAACTAAGTGGCCATTGAGGGTGAATAGAAAAAGAATATGTGGTATGCATGCGCGCGCGCACACACACACAGTGGAACATTGTTCAGCCTTAAAAAGGAGAAAATCCTGCCATTTGTGAGAACGTGGATGAACCTAGAGGACATTTTGCTAAGTGAAATGAGTCAGACACAGAAAGATAAAAACTGCATGATCTCACTTGTATGTGGACTCTAAAGAAGGCAAATTCATAGAAACAAAGAGTAGAGAGGTGGTTGCCAGGGGCTAAGGGAGTGAGGAAAATGAGGAGATTTTGGTCAAAGGTTATAAAATTTCAGTTATAAGATGAGTAAGTTCTGGAGACCTAATGTACAACATAGTAATTACAGTTAATAGTAATGTATACTTAAAATTGCTAAGAGAGTAGATCTTAAATGTTTCTACAACAAAAGCATAGTATATGAAGTAATATGTTAACCGTGATCATCATTTCATAATGTATATGGATATCAAAACATCACATTATCACTTTACATTTTTATTTGTCAAAAAAAAAATTTTTTTTAATAGAGACAGGGTCTTCCTCTAAGTTGCCCAGGCTGGATGGAGTACAGTGGTGTCATCATAGCTCACTGCAACCTCAAACTCCTGGGCTCAAGCGATCCTCCTGCCTCAGCCTCCCTCGTTGCCGGTACTATAGGCATGTGCCCCCCACACCTGGCTAAGTTTTTAAATGTTTTGGTAGAGATGGGGTCTGGCTATCTTGTCTAGGATGGTCTTGAACTGCTGGCCTCAAGTGATCCTCTTGTCTTGGCCTCCCAAAGTGGTGGGATTATAGGCATGAGCCACCATGCCTGGCCAAAAAATATTTTTTATTGTAAAAAAATGAGACAAAATGACTTTGGTGTTCATGGATAATAACGACAAAAAGGCATTTGGGTGGCACTGTCTGATGGCATGTGAGACAAAGCTGAGGAGGAGTCTCTAGGAGGAGGGAGGGATAAGGCCCCAGAATCAACCACCAGGAGGAAGGACATCTGAAACTCCATTTATCTAAAACTCCATTTTAGATAAATTGCTGATGCTTCTATGATGTGAGTAAATAACTAGCAGGTCTTAAAATTAGATATTCTACTTTAAGATCCCTCAAAGCTATTGGTGCCCACAAGTAAATGTCTTTAATGTTTTCACATGATGATTGAATTGCAACATGAATTTGCGATTGTTTGTCTGTACTACTTAGCTACTGTGTTTGTTCATTTCCAGATAATCCATAAGGAAAGAGTTGTCTTTATTATAACTTTCATGCCAAGACAAACAACTTATAAACAGAAAAGTAAAACTGTTCTTGCCCCATGTGTACGTTTGGCTTGAAATTGTTCATCATTCATTAAATATTTAATGAGTTTCTGCTATTGGCGACACATTGTTCATGGCAGAAGGGTTACAACAATGGAAAAAATGATGGAAAACCTTATCTCCCATTGCATTTATATACTGAGGAAGGTAGACAGAGAGTAAATAAGTACAGTGGTCTTCCCTTATCCACTATTTTGCTTTCCAAGATTTCAGTTATCCGTGGGTCAACCGTGGTCCAAAAACATCAAATGGAAACTTCAAGAAATAATTCATAAGTTTTAAGTTGCTTGCCATTCTGAGTAGTGTGATGAAATCTTGCACCATCCTGCCTGAGATGTGAATCATCCTTCGCCCAGGAGATCCATGCTGTAGATGCTACCCGCTCTTAGTCACTGAGGAGCCCTCTCGGTTATTGGATGGAAAAAAGCAATACAGATAAGGTTCCATACTATCCTCCATTTCAGCATCTATGGGGAATCTGGGAGCATATCCCTGTGGGTAAGGGAGACTACTGTAGGTAAAAGTCTACAATGTTAGGTGGTAATAAGCATCATGGAGAAAACAAAACAGGGAAGTGGGATGAAGAGTGGTGGGCAGCTTGTGAATTAAACAGGGCATTCAGAGAAGACCTCAGTGAGAAACTTACACTCACTAAGCAAAGTCTTGAAGCATGTGAAGGAGCCAGTCCGTGGATATCTGGGGAAAGAGCCTTCTAGATGGAGGAAACAACTAGTGCCCAACCCCTAAGTGGGAACGTGCCTGGCTGACCTGTTCAGTGTGGCTGGAGTAGACCAACGAGGAGGAAAGAGATAGGAGATGAGATCAGAAAGAATGGGATGTTGGTGGGGGACAAACAGCATAGGCCTTCGAGGCTAGTTTTGAGGACTTTGGCTTCTTTTGGGTAAAATGATAAACCCCTGGAGGGTTTTAAGCAGAAACTCAAGAAAATAGTCAAGTAAATTTGGAGAATTATGACAGGTACAAGAATAATTGTACGGAAAAAGGGTTGACATGGTAGATCAGGAAGAGATTGTGTTTCTGAGTCAGTTAGTGCTGGGCTTGCATCCTAGTGCTGCCCTTATAACCAGGTGACCTCAGAGGACCTACCGGATTATCTTTGCACCTCAGTTTCCTCATTTGTTAACTAGGGCTAATAACATTTATTATTGAATTGTCAAAAAAGGCTCAAGGGGATATACTATTTGTAAAGAACCTAGCACATAGATAAAGCTCAAAAATTGATGTTATTATTAATAAGAAAATACTTGTCTGAACATTCAGATGATCATCAATTACTAATCCTTTTTTTTTTCTTTTTTTTTTTTTTTTTTAGACAGATTCTCACTCTGTTGCCCTGGCTAGAGCGAGTGCCATGGCATCAGCCTAGCTCACAGCAACCTCACACTCCTGGGCTCAAGCGATCCTTCTGCCTCAGCCTCCTGAGTAGGTGGGACTACAGGCATGAGCCACCATGCCTGGCTAATTTTTTCTATATATAT
>CAUYSK010025676.1:0-11049 GCA_963575035.1 Avahi laniger | reverse complement strand
TGGACAGCTAAAAATATATATAGAAAAAATTAGCCGGGCATGGTGGCTCATGCTTGTAGTCCCAGCTACTTGGGAGGCTGAGACAGTAGGACTGCTGGAGCCCAGGAGTTTGAGGTTGCTGTGAGCTAGGCTGACGCCACGACACTCACCCCAGGCAAGAGAGTGAGACTCTGTCTCAAAAAAAAAAAAAAAAAAAAAAATAATGCGGATATATTTTTTGTAAAAATTTTTTGCTGTAAATTTCTTCTTTGACCCATTGGTTAAGAGTGTGTAGTTTAATTTTCACATACGTGTGAATTTTCTGGTTTTCCTCCTGTTAATGTTTTCTAGTTTGCTTGTATTGTACTTAGAGAAAATATTTTTATTACCTCAGTCTTTCTTAATTTATTGAGACTTGATTTGTGGCCTAACTTTTGGCCTAAGCTGGAGATTGATCCATGGGCATGAGAGAAGGAGCCTAGAGACTATGGGTAGCTGTGGTTGTGTGGAGAGCGATGGCATTGAATAATCTGAACTCCGAGGTTCAGTAATTCAAGAGGATGGCCGGGAGGGGGCGCAAGTCCCTCGTTCAAAAGTGAACGCAAAACTCCCTGCACTGCGCCCCGACGTCGGCAAGGGGGCGCGCGAACTCGCCTTCGTGGACCCTGTCCGGCGCATGCGTGTTTCCTCTGCAGCGTGGGTGCCGCGTCCAGAGTGAGGACCGAGCTCCGCTCCCTCGGGACAGACCCGGGAGGCGGCCTCGGTGAAGAAAAAACCGGTTCGGGGCCTGACGGCGGAGGAAGGAGATTTGTCCCCGGCTTCTCCAGGGACACTGTTCTTACATGGGAGCACGGAAGCTTTCGTTGTCAGGACCGTTCCCGGGGTTGTTCGCTGTCTCACGTGGCGGACACGCCGGACGCAAAGGGAGACGCCTGGCAGACACCCACGCAGCGGGGCGCCCTCGTCGTCTCGGTACGAGGTCGTGTTTTGACAGATGAGAAATCCCCAAACACATTCAGAGAAAGGGGAAGCAGCCGCGCACGAGATGGACAAAACACGGGCTCTTCCTGCCCAGTGAGTAGGGGCCACCCACGGCGGTGGAGAAAGCGTAAATGGGGGGCCCTGAGTATTTCTGTAAATCAATTTTAGTTGTCAGTTTTCTCTGCCACGAGAGAGTAGTTGAAACAAACTGAAAAATTGGTAAGTGGGTATACTAAAGCTCACAGCATGGTTTTCAGTTTAAATATTGTATTTATATCAAAACCAGAATTCAGTATAATTTTACTTTCCTGGCTTTGTGAAAGCAAATTAATCTGTAATATTTTTAAATGTACTTACCAGCTTGTCTCCTTTTGAGAGAATTGCTGTGTTCGATAATTACTCATGACCCAGTGATCTTAAATAATTTTTAATTAATTTCAAAAGGCTGAATCATCTTTAGGACCTCATTGTGACTGATTTAAAAGTGTGAGGTTTAAAAGTGTGTATCAAGGTGACTTCCAGATCTGGATAATACCGTGTCAAGCAAAATTCGCCAATCACTTTTCAGAAGATCCAAAAACAATGGTGATTCTCTAATACCAATTATTGATATTTCATGGTGCTTAAAACCATTTAAATAAAATTTCTACAGAATTTAAGGCACAAGCTAGTGGTTGTGTTTTGTAAGGCACATGTGTTCATTGAACTAAATTTTCTCTTCTGCACATTCAATATGTGAAATCTCTAATGACAAAATTAGGATATCTGTAATCTCCTTTTAAAAATGTGTTATATGCCTGTCTCCCAAAATAATTGAAACTTTCATCCTGGGATCATGCATTATTAACTTCTGTACATTACTTTTTTGTTCATTTTCAAATTTGGAAAATGTATTCATATGTCTTGTAAAAGTTGGAGACTTCAAACATACTTGCAAAGTTACTTTCTCTTGTTTGTTGTAAACAAGGGCATAGGCCTTCTAATGAAGGATGCAGATTTATTTTTCATCATAATTTTTTGCTGGAAAGCTGATTTAACTTTCCACTTGTTTAAAAATATCACCCACATTGATGAGTTGCTTAAAAATTTCTAATCTAGTTTGCACAAAGGTGCGTTTGGTTTCAGCCTAGTGTATTTCCTCATTTGAAATTACATATGTGTATGATCGATGTTAATTTGGGTGGGAAATGCTCTGATTGCAGTGGCACCACCTGCCTGCACCACACAGACAGCAAAATCCCAGCCTGTCATAATCCCTGAGGACTCCCCACCCGGTACATCCCTACTACAATCAAGTAATCCCTTGTGCCCCATAGACACTAAAACATCCCAGTAGAATCCCAGAGGGCAAGAGTCAGAGAGACGACACTCAAACTCTGTCCAAGCATCTCTCTGCCTGGCTTCTGAAGAACACAGGTGTGGACAGACTCGAACTAGTACAGGCACAGAAAGAAATTCAGAAGTAACACTGGAGCCCTCTTCTGGGGACACGGAGAGTAAATTGAAGCAGAGATTCCAGGGCGGCATGCCACTTATTTGGAAGAAGGAGCTATAAAAGCCAATGCCTTTTCCACAGAGTTTGGCATGGGGCAAAGGGCAGACAATTTCAGAGTACCCAGTTGAGGAAGCAATGTATGTGAAAAAATAGAAATGAAACAACCCATGTTTCCACAGCAGAGATGTCAGAGAAGCCTAGGTAAAAGAAAATTCCCCAAAGGAGGTCATGTTCCAATTCTATTTTGGTCCCAAGAGAAAGATTTAAAAATACTCATTGGATTAAACTATGAGGAGGTCATTGGTAATTTTAGCAATATTTATTTATGGAAAGATGACCTGTGGTCTTAGTAAGTGGAAGAGCAAGTGAGAAGTGAGGAAATGGTAGCATGTACTGCTGTTTGAGGTGTATTGTGAAGAAGAAAGAGATGGGGCACTGACCGGAGAAAAAAATAGGTTTATTGGAGGTTTTTGTTCCAAGAATGAAGAGACTGAGTTTAAATGATGAGGGGATAAATAGAGAAGTGACGGAGACGTTGATGGTGGAAGAGATTCAATTTATAACAATAATATAAAGTCCTTGAGAGAGCCGGAGAGGAAGGAACGCAATTGGAAATACTGGACTGAGGGACTGAAATGACTTCCCCATTTTAGCAGGCGAGGAGCCAGCGATGGGTAAGAATGCAGCACTATTGGTAGGTTTCATGGCAGCCGAAGTATTTCTTCAAATTGTCTAAAGTCAGAGTGATTGGTCTACAGGGCAAAAAGTTAGTCATTCATTTCAAACCGATTTTATTTGTCCCTATATACATTTTTCCTTCTGTAACGGTTCTGTGGTCCCTGAGGTGTATTTTGGTGTGTGACTACGTCGGTGTGTCTATACGTGGTGAAAACATACTTGTCTTCTGAGCTTACATGGTGATCTCACAATCTCATCATCCTTTCCTTCTTTGTCTGGCAGGAGCTTAATGTTGGTAAAAAGGGTCTTTACCTTACCTTTTGAAACAGGCATGATGAATCTCTGGCCCAAGCTGTGTATAAGCTTAGTTTAATTTCATGTACATTAGTGAACATCTTTTGATGATCTTGTGTGTGCAAACATCTTCATTTAAGCAGTGAGCAGGGTGAGGACCTACATGTACCAGGTATTTTGCCAGAGACTTTCCTTATGTACTTTAAATCTTCATCCTCACACTGACCTCATGAGACCCATGTTATCCCAGTTACATGGATAACAAGCTGAGGTTCCCTGCAGGCCTCTCGGAAAGTTGGTATTAGGGACTGAGACAAAAGCAACCCAGGCAAAAAAAAAAAAACCCAATATTGTACAGTATGTTTGGGGGACGCACAACGGAGAGGAATTGGCAGTTGTGTGTAAGTCGGGGTGTTGGGGTCCCGCTGCGGCAGCTCATGACGGCCTTGAATTCCACACTGAGAGTCTGGACTCATTCTGAAGGCCAGGGTGGCTGTCCCAGTGAACTAGATCCTGTCCTCACCGGCATAAGGCGGGCCCCCGCGGACAGCGTATCCTGTCAGAACAAATTGAATTCCCCAAACATCCAGGCCATTCTTTCACACAGAGCCAGAACCTTCTGAATTCCAAAGGGGGCTAAAGAGTCTTATCTCGGATTATGAACGGTTGTCTTTATGGCAATAAACACATTTTAATGGAGATGATGCTATCGTCCATTACTGTGTTACTCGAACATCGGCGGCAGCCACGCACGGACCTCCCGTTTGCCTCCAGGCCCCTTGCCGAACCGCCTGTCCTGCCACCAACAGGCTTCTGGCTGTGTCTCGTTGAATTCAGTCAACGTCTGTCCAGTGCCCACTCAGTCCTTCCTTCTCTTCAGCACCCTCCCGTGATTCACAGGGAGGCCCGTCTCCCTGCTTCGTACTCAGGCCCTGCACCGGTGCTTTCATCGTGGGCGAGCGCGAGCTTCGTGAGGTTTAGTGCGCGTGTCTCCTATAGAAGGCGCGAAGCTCTCGGAGTTGGGGGTGTGCCTGACCCCGCCCAGAGCTGCGCGTGGCCTGTGCTCAGTGCACACCTGTAGAACTGGTATTTCTGGCTTTCCATAAACTGCCTCTTTCCTTGCGTGCAAGAGGCACCTGCCGTCCTGCTCAGTGCAGGGAGATGACGCAGCTCACAGAATGTCCTAAAAACACAGAGAAAATGTGCCGTGTCCTCAGCCAGGTTTACCCTTGCATCACAAAGCCTGCGCTAGCAACTGACATTTTCTCCAGGTTATTAATGAGGGAAAGATGAATACACCTTACAAGTCAATTCGTGCTGTTGAGAGCATCATACCAAATGGTGACGGTGGAGGCAGTGGCCTAGGCCCCAGAGGTCACCAGGGTGGAGAAGGTGGCCCACAGCACGGGATGGAGGCTTCCCTGGGTGGTGCAGGAGGGTGATCTTGGGACAGGAGGGTGCCTCCTGCAGCCGTATTAACCTGCAGAGCAGAGAAAGTTAAATTTTTAAATACTTCCGTATAACAGACCAAGGCACCAACACCAGCAGCTGAAACCCAAGGAAGCAGATGTCAGTGTTAGGGTGCAAAGCCTAGTAGGTGCTCCGGGCATGGGTGGAGAAAGATTTCTCACTCAGAGATTAAGATATAAAAATAAAAAAGTTTATTCTATCCTTCTTAGAGGAGAAGGAGAGAGAGAGGAAAGAGGTGGGGGGGAAGAGAGGGACGGCGTGGCACCCCAAAGAAAGAGAAGGGGGTGCCAGCAATGAGGCCAAGTGGCTCACTGAATTTAAGGAGGACAAAGAGAAAAAAATAGTGCGGGCTGGCAGTTGATAACAAAAGCAGCAGC
The DNA here is from genome assembly GCA_963575035.1 of Avahi laniger. Lineage (NCBI taxonomy): Eukaryota > Metazoa > Chordata > Mammalia > Primates > Indriidae > Avahi > Avahi laniger. Next base: position 5,775 of record CAUYSK010025676.1, on the reverse strand, counting down.
AGGTAGACAACAAAAACTGCAGGGATGGCAAAGTCCAAGACTTGGTTTCCTGCCATTCCCTGGACCGGGCAATATCACAGGACATACGACTCTATCCTCGAGATATGGCTGAGGCTGTAGCTCGTTCTCCTGCTGTTTACTCAGGAACTCTGTAAAAGCAGATTCTCAAAAGACAATTTTGAAAGAGAGATTTACATCTCTTTTCCATTCATTCCGGTCTTTCCAGAAGTTGTGCAAAACGGAACTCTGCAGGGTGCCTGTTAGTGAGAAGACTCACAGGATTGATCTTTAACTGTTACTGGGGACTTGTGGGATTAGGTATTTCCCTGTTATTTTTGCAAGGCCGGCCCTTTTTGTCAGCACCTGGCACTTTCCCCTCCACCAGGTTTCAAAAGAGGAGCATCAGTACCAGAAACTGTACCCACACTTGATCCTGCCAACAGTTTGGGGGGGTTATCAGACTTCAGGGGGTGAACCGCTGTCACTACACACACCGCTGCCTGTGTCTGCAAAGGTGAGGAAAGGCAAGGGGTGTGTGTGTCCTGCTGCATTAACAGAATGAACGGGAATGACAAGTCCATGCTCTTCAGATGTGGCAATAGCTACTCCTCAGAGAACCTTCTTCAGGCCTTTCTGTCTTAGCTCTGGTCCTCAGAATTCTGCAAGAGAAGTATGTCTACACTGATCTAAATTTAAGGGGACAGAGGCCCAAAGAGGAATTAGATTATGTGCCCAGGATCACACAGCTTGTAAGAGGCAGAAGCAGGTTCCATACGAGGTCAGCCTGCAAGCCCGTCTTCCTTCCCTCTCTCTTGCCCTCCCTGATGCAGGGTCTTCCGCTTTCAGGAGGTGCTTACGTTGGGCACAAAGATCCCTGCCAGAGATGAGTGTTCCTGCAGTTCTGCAGGGGAATTTGGAAAGTATTTTCTGACCAAAAAAAATGTCACCATAGAAGCTAGATAGGCACCACTATAATATTTATTCTGATTCACAGGTCATAGTATAGTAAAGTACACTATGAGATGCAGATTAGTTTTGTCTTATAGAAAAATAAGTTGGGAATATGAAGTAACAAAATTAAAATAAACATATTTTGGTTTCTAGGCAGATAAGTCCCATGAGATACGATGAAAAGACTCTTCAGCTCTAACAGCTGCTTGGTCCACAAGAGAACACACCCTGCGAACTGCTAGAAATTGGCCCTACCAGGTGACTACTGAAGTTTTTTTACTTCCATGTACGTTTACTGTTAACAGTCTGCAACGCGTGACCATTTAGAACCTTTTTACCTGGTGTGCAGCTGGAGAGATTCTGCAACAGCATATTGTTCCGAGAGAGAGAGAGGACAAGAATAGATTATGAATTGCGAAATTCACAATGAATTTACTCTTTCCAATTCTAAACTGCATGAATTACACCATAAAAGTTAGAGGGATGGATTTTCACATTTTTCAAGTATAAGGATCACACACAGCCCCAAACAGGAAAGGGGTAAAATAACAACAATAACTGTGTGTCAGTAACCCAGCATTGTTCCCAAGTAAAGAAGATAAGTAAAGAAGCAACCGCGCATACCATTTAAAGTAGCGGAGTTAAATGCCACTCCTCCTCCTCTTTCCAGAAACGCAACAGCGAAAGCCCTCAGTCCTCGGCCTTTACGTACTTACGGCTTCTTGGTAGTCCACCAAAGATGCCAGCCTCGGAAGAGAGGAGCCTTCAGGCTCCTGAGCAAGCTTTGCTTTTCAAAATACATGTGACAGTAGATGTATCCAGAATACAAAAGATAGGACCAGGATAGGGTGTTTCAGGAAAAGGTAAGTGTTTTTGCAAACTTATTTACCACTGCAAAGGACCCCAGCACTTACACTGCCTCCCTCCTCGCCTCAGTAGGGCACAAGCTCCAGCAGCCCTGGCTTACCCAGGCCCTGGGGCTGTGAAGGTAGAAAACTGACCGAGGCTTATTCCCACTGGATCATTTTGTGCAGAACAACAAACCCTCCTCCCTTTGCTCACGGTCATGGACTCTCTCACGTGGTCAGGTCCCTTCCCAGAGGCAGAGTCCCACGTGACCTTGAGGATGAGAGGAACCCTCATCCCCTGGTCCTTCAGGCAAGCACCACAGAGCTCTGGCTGCAGGTTCTGGTGTTTTCATAGCAAATCTACCAACTGCGGACAGGTCAGGGCTCAACTCTTTCTGGAAATCACCACCAAAGTCAGGGTTCTCCCAGGAAACGTCAGGGGAAATGGTTCACAATCTAAGCACTAAAATAAGAACTGTCTTGGATGAGAAGAATATTGGCAAACTGTGGATATTACTAGCACTGGTTCTATTCTTCAAGGCTCAGAGAGATTTCTAAAAATCTTTCAGTTTACATATAATATGACTTCCATATATGACCAGGCATTATAAAAAATATTTCAGAATAGAAATGGGCTCAGAGATATTGACATTATGGTAAGTAGAAGAAGAAACATCCATGAGGCATTAATGGCAAAGTTTACAGTTACATTTGTTACAACAGAGGCTTCAAATTATATTGAGATTCCGTTATGAAGAGTATACCACACTGCATGATAATAAATTAAAATCAACAAAATGAATAGAGGTAACTCCAGCAATAATAAATACATCATGCAGTCTGAAAGCACATCTTGCAGTAGACTATCCACAAATCAAGAAACTTTCTTCTGTATTTAGCATGTCCAGCCTACATTCTAACATATTGTTTGTATCATTCCTCTTTAAAACAGGTAAAATAAACCTTCAAGACTTTTACTGCAAGGTAGAAGTGGACACTGACCCAATTCCCTTCTAGGTGCTGCTTCTCAGTTAAGAGTGACCCAGAGCCTGCAGCGGAGGGGGTGGAAGGTTCCAGAGTTAGAGGAGGGGCCCAAAGAGCCATTCTGGCTGGGGGATGGTTTCTTGTCACCACTGTGAGAAAAACCTGCCCTGTTTAATAAGTGTTTGGGATTGTTTGCAGGCCACACACTAGTACACACTAGTACCCACTGGGACAAAAAGTAGTGCGTGCGAATTTGCAGAAGAAATTGAATTGCTGCTCTTCGCAAAGCTCCCTGCGTCTCCGTGGAGGGTTCTGAGCATCAGGTCTTCCAGGTGTTGGTTTCTCAATGCTGGCTCCCTTTTGTATCCTGAGTTACTTCCAAATCTTGAAATTAGAGAATGGACTTGAATAAGAATTAGAATATCAAGTCCTTTATTTGATAGCAAAGATACTTGACACTTAGCCTAAAAAAACTTGAAAATACCCTGAAGAAAAATAAACCTTGAAATCCTGTATCTGTGTTTCAGGTAGGCAACTCGCCTCCTTTGCTCTTCCGTTGCTCTCTCTAAAGCAAGAGATCTGAGTTGCGGGAGGACACAGCCACGTTCAGTGACAGCAGACTGTGCACAAAAAGAAGGAAAGAGCAGCTCCTACCCAGTTGTCATAAGTGCCCTTCACATGAAGAGCAATACAGAAAAGACAACACATCAAAAAAGATGATTAGGGTTCCTGAGGGGCCATTATAATCATCAGCGTTAGGGGCTGAAGAATTCTGCTGCTGCAGAGAACAGTAAATGTTGCCTAATGTCTGTGTGCCTGCTCTGCTTGCTGCTGGTTTTTGGTGTTTTTGTTTTTGTTTTTGTTTTTTTGCCACGTTCTCCATTCTTTTCCTATTGTGCTTTCATCAGGTAAAGCACAACAATATGATTTTAAATACACCACCCATGTTCACATCACCCTAACACTATGCCTTTATGGACTTTATTCACATATATAAAAACACATTGTTTGGGAGGCCAAGGCGGGAGGATTGCTTAAAGCCAGGAGTTCAAGACCAGCCTGGGCAACATAGTGAGACCCCTGTCCCTACAAAAAAAATTTAAAAAGTCACTGGGCATGGTGGGTGTGCATCTATAGTCCCAGCTACTCGGGAGGCTGAGACAGGAGGATCTGCTTGAGCTCAGGAGTTTGAGGCTGCAGTAAGCTGTGGCCAGCCTGGGCAACAGAAGGAGACCCTCTCTAAAAAACCAACCAACCAAAAAGTACACTGCATACACAAGGGATTCAAACACAGTGCTACACTGCTTCCTTATTTGTCATTTAACGCCTGGGGTTTCTGAGCTGATAGAATTTCCCTACTGTTCTCACCGTGTCCCTAATTAATCTTGCTATGATTGTCTTCCACCATAAAGCTTTTTCTCACAACTGGATCTATCAAATGGCACAGTTATTTTATGACTGTGATCCCGCCTATGTACAGCTGCTTTCCTGACTCGTGACTGGACGTGTCGGGGGATTTCTCATCTGCCCGAAACACGCCCCGGGCGCTGGGACGACAAGGGCGCCCCGGCGTCTGTCAAACTGAAATATCCCGGAACAGTCCAGACAACGAAAGCTTCCGTGCTCCTTTGTAAGGAAAATGTCCCTGGAGAAGTCGGGGACAAATCACCCTCGTCCGCCGTCAGGCCCGGAACGGGCTTTTTTCTCGCTGAGTCCGCGGCGGCGTCTTCTGGGTGGGTCACAAGGAAGCAGAGCGGGCCCTGGCGCGGAACGCGGCGCGCGCGGGACAGAGGAAACACGCATGCGCAGAACGGGGTCTGGTGCCCCCTTGTGGCCACGGGGCGCAGTGCAGGGAGCTCTGCACTGCGTTCGATGTGCACAGTGGCCCGCTGGCCGCTCCGAGCTCGCAGATCCCCTGGAATTGAGTTTGTCCCTTTCATCTGGGTTATGTAATTTGTTGGTGTACATTGTCCAGAGTATTCTCTTATGATTCCATTTCTTTATGTAAGACCTGTGGTAATGTCCCCACTTTCAATTCTAATTTCATTATATTAGCGTTTTCCCTCTTCTTTTTTTTTTGGTCAGTCTAGGTAAATGTTTGTCAATGTTGATCCTTTCGAAGAAACAAGTTTTGATTTCATAGATTCTATCTACTGCTTTTCTATTCCCTATTTGATTTATCTTCACTTTAATCTTTACTGTTTCCTTCCTTCTTCTAACTTTGGGTTTAGTTTGTTCTTTTTCTAGTTCCTTAACCTGTAAATTAAGGTACGGATTTGAGAACTATCTCGAGGACCATGGACAGAATCCAACAAAGCAAGTGAAAAGATGTTCAACATCATTAACCATCAGGGAAACGCAAATTAAAACCACAGCGAGATACCACTATATGCCTATCAGAAGGGCTAAAATAAAACATAGTTGCCACACCAAAAGCCAGTGAAGAGGCAGAGAAACTGGGTCAAGCCTGGTGGGAATGTAACATGGTACCGCCACTGTAGATAAGGGGTTGGCAGTGTCTAACAAGTAGACATGCAGCTGACATTTGACGCATCAATTGCACTTCTGGAAATTTATGCAGAGGAATAAAGACATTGATGTTCACACACCAAAAGAAGACCCTTATCTTCAATTTTTTATAGATGCTTTATTTGTAATAGCCAAAACCCCGAAACAACCTAAATGGCTATTTGTAGATGATTGGACAAATTGCTACATCCATGCCATGGAAAACTACTCAGCAATAAAAAGGGATGAAAATGGATACACACAACAACCTGCATGAATCTCCAGAGAATTATCCTGAGTGAAAAAAAAGCCAATCACAAAAGAACATACTATATGATTGATTTATGTAAAATTCATAAAATGATAAAATTATAGAAATGAGAAAACAGATTAGTGGTTGCTAGAGACTACGGGGAGGGCAGTGGCAGGAGAGAAGTGGTTGTGGCTATGAAAGGACAACATGTAGTGATGGGAATGTTCTGTA
>CAUYSK010025673.1:0-46935 GCA_963575035.1 Avahi laniger | reverse complement strand
CTCTAGAAGCTTTTGTAAAGGACTGGTAGGCCCAGGACAGGTACTATGTAAGAAACTGTAATAATTAGTAGCTACCATTTTTTGAGCATAATCAGCATTATCAGCACTGCACAATTTTTTTTTGTTGTTGTTTTTTTTGAGACAGAGTCTCATTGTGTTGCCCAGGCTAGAGTGCCGTGGCGTCATCCTCGCTCACAGCAACCTCAAACTCCTGAGGCTCAAGCAATCCTCCTGCCTCAGCCTCCCAAGTAGCTGGGATTATAGGCATGCACCACCATGCCTGGCTAATTTTTTCTATATATTTTTAGTTGTCCAATTAATTTCTTTCTATTTTTAGTAGAGACGGGGTCTCTCTCTTGCTCAGACTGGTTTCGAACTCCTGAGCTCAAACAATCCGCCCGCCTCGGCCTCCCAGAGAGCTAGGATTACAGGCATGAGCCACTGCGCCAGGCTACACTGCACAATTTTTTTAAGGCTGGTCAAGTGAAGCAGTGGGAGTGGAGAAGGAACAAAGGACTCTGTAACTGGTTGTGATCAATTAGTTGTAAATACCACTGCACTCAGGCCAGCCAGCACTGCACATTCTAATAATATTTTTATTTAATCCTTATGAAAACTTTCTGAGATAGGTTTATGGTTCCCATTTTAGACAAAGAGACACAACACGGTTGAGCAATTTATCCAAAGCCACACTGTTGGCAGGAGTGGGGATTGTTACTAGTTTCTGTATGATACTATTAGTATTGCATTTTTAAAAGAGGAAACTCTGACTTGCTTTTGTATTTGCAGAACATACTGCATATTTTTATAGGATATTTTTTATGTAAAGAAGCATGAATATGTGAACGGTAAATGTAGAAATTATTTGATTAATTCATAATTACTGTCTAATTTCTAAAACAATGCCCATTTAGTAATATTTAACTACTTGTCCCTACCTGCTGCTATATTAATTGCTAAACCAAGCCAAAAAAATTAGAGGCCCTAAGCCTTATTTAATATAATTTGTTGTAGGACATTTACTACTTAGCACAGAACATTCCAAGAAATCATATCATATTGTGAGGAAGGTGAGGAAAATCACTGCTTCTCTTTTATTAATAAAGGTAAAAATTTTAAGAGATAGAGCCATGTAATTCGGTTTCCGAGAGGGGCGTTTCTGAAGGTGTGGCTTGGAAGGACAAGAGCTGGACAAAGCACTGATGAGGTGTTGGGGGAAGACTGCAGCGTCAAGAGCAAGGGGGCAGGGAGAGGGTCCTCGTAAGACAATGGGGACAGTTTTCAGTGGGTCGTGGCTTCTTCCTTCAGTGCTGTGCTAGAGCCGGCTTATGCCAGCTTCCAAGATCCGGTAGTGCACCTCTCTTGCCATCTCTGTATTCAGTGACATCATGATGGTAGCTGGAAACTGGTCACGGTCGGAGCGCTTACGCTACGAAAATTAGCAAATGCTACAAATCAAAGCTGTTTCCCTGTAAGGAGCCAGTTGTTAAGCATTTACCAGCACACCACTGGTTTCTTTCTTCTCAACACCTGATCTTACTGTTCGCTGGTTAAATCATGTGTCAAACTGAGAAAGTAAATGTATCTGAGTGTAATATTTTTGATACCAAACACTTCTAACATATTAAAGTATCAGTGCTTTAAGAAATGATACAGGCCGGTGATAGGGGCTCATACCTGTAATCCCAGCACTCTGGAGGCTGAGGCGGGAGGATCACTTGAGCTTAGGAATTTGAGGCCAGCCTGAGCAAGAGTGAGACCCTGTCTATACTAAAAATAGAAAAATTAGCCAGATGTTGTGGTGCGTACCTGTAGTCCCATCTACTCGAGAGGCTGAGGCAGCAGGATTACTTGAACCCAGGAGTTGGAGCTCGCAGTGAGCTAAGATGACGCCACTGCACTCTACCAACAATGACAGAGTAGAACTCTGTCTCAAAGAGAGGGTATTTTTCGACACCAGAATTTAAATCCCTTTTTGCATTAAAGATTAGTCCTGTTAAGGACTTGCAATAGTGAAGCCTGTAGGTCATGGTTAAGGACAAACGGTTTTTTCTCCTGGAGAATTTTTCTGTGTTAAAATATTTCTCTAAATGCTACTGTATTGTTTACTCAGCTTTATTTCAAGGACATTAATATAAGAAAGGAAGACATTAAAAATAAGAAATTACAAAATAGAAAGGTTAAGGGTAACTTTAAATTACAAAAGTATTCTGTTTTTTTTTTTTTTTTTTTTGAGACAGGGTCTCGCTCTGTCACCCAGGCTAGAGTGCTGTGGTGTCATCACAGTTTACTGCAGCCTCAAACTCCTGGGCTTAAGGGATCCTCCTGCCTCAGTCTCCCCAGTAGCTAGGACTACAGGTGTGCACCACTGTGCCAGGCTAATTTTTCTATTTTTTTGTAAAGACGAGGTCTAGCTCTTGCTCAGGCTGGTCTCCAACTCCTGGCCTCAAGCAATCCTCCCACCTTGGCCTCCCAAAGTGCTAGGATTACAGGCGTGAGCAACCGTGCCTGGCAGAAGTATTCTTTTGTGAAAGGTTTTCTTGCTTCTTCCTTTCGTGGATGTCAAATATATTATTCATGAAAATTTGATTTACCTCCTTTATATTGCATCTACCGCACAATGTAAAGTGTGTCAGTATTTTAAAAATTGAGTATGACTTGTAGTTTATTAGAGAACTTGTTACTATTCACTATTTTGGATCCTTGGTTGGAGTTGCTATAAATAATTATTTTGATAAAGAAAGATACCCAGTAACAAAAATCAGAAAACTTGCTTGGAGGCAGCAGGTAGGTAGCGAGGCGATGTGGAGACGCACAGTTCAGGCTGCAGGTCTGAGCAGCAGCAGGAGGGCTTGCGACGGTGGTGCCCGACCGTGTTCTGCGAGAGGGGCTCCATGCTGGGGTTCGCCTTCGCCCAGCATTGGGAGCACTGTTGAGTCTTGGCAGAGCTGAGCCTAAGGGTGCTTGAGGAAGTTGCTTCCTACTACGGTAGGGAATCATTAATTCTGTAGAAAAATGTCAGCTTTTTACAGATGAGATATTTTAAAGAAGTTTGTAGGTTATTAATGGTTAGTCTTTAAATCCTGATTTATATACAATGACCAGGACTTGTTTTCTAGTTTCATAAATTAGACTGATACATAATGGAAACACACAAATATTCTTTTGAATAATAACACTGAAAACATTTTAGAACTACATATCTTATTTTGCATTTAAATATCTGAATTTAATTAAAATAGATATTTTAGAGTAAGATAGTCTGGTTTTGCAGAGGATTAAATGTTTATTTTCTTTTCATTATAACAAATTAACCTCATGGTAAAAATAAATGTGCTTCTGAAAACCTTCTTTCTTAACTTGCAGCCTGACCTTGTCTGCTTCAGTGCTAATTCTCTACTACCTTCCACATAAAGTGCAGGTTACAGGCTCATTTTTCAAAGTCCCTTGAATATAGTTGTTCCTAAATTTTAATGCATGTGAGATGCACCGGGGGACATCTGAAAGATGCGGATTCCTGGGCTTCGCCCTCAGAGGTTTTAATCCGGTCGGTCTGGGACAGGGCCCAGGGATATGCATTTTAGAGGACTACTGCCAGGTGCTCCTATAGCCGTTGGTTTTTGAATCATATTTTGAGAAACACTCCGAGCAGTTTTATCTAATTCTCTCACTGTTGTCATCTTTTCTTTTCCTTCTTCCTTTTAATAGAATCTTTTTTTAGGGTTGGGGGGAAATGACCTATCATTGTTTTTGTAACTGTCTAAACGTCTGGTCATGGAGTCTGTGTAGAAGTCTAAGTACTGTGCTTTGGACATGGTGCCCATTCAGTGTTGAACCGTGTTCTCCCGCTGCCGGGGCGTCTAGCTCAGACATCGCACCCCTGACCCCAGCGTTGCAATAACCCGAGGATCTTTGTAGACTATCAGAGGTTGAGATTCTAAACATCAAGTTTTGTTGTGACATAACCAACCCACCTTCTAGGCATAAACATCCCACTAAAACATCTATAGCAATGACTTGTGCATATCCTCTGTCCCTGGGAGCTGGGTTCCTTTTCCTTGATTTCTGATAAGTCAGGAAATTTTCTTTGACCCCAGGGAATGTCACACAGTTATCAAGCACATAATTTTAATTCTGGAAAATGGAACTATCAAAAATAAATTAGAATATATTTGGTGGGCAAGGTGGATAATGGGAGTGTTGACTTTTCCAGAAAGTTTGAGGATCACTGACATAGAACAGATCAAAGGTATTCATCTTTCTGGCAGGTACTTTGGGTTATCTTTCCTTGGTTATTGGATGCAATGTTATTAACAAATGAAACTTCAAAGGTCCTAGGTGGAAAAAAATGCTTATTCATTGGATAGAAATGCAAATACTACATAGATATATTAAGGTAGGACTTTGTCCAGACTTCTCACATTTATAACCCGTTTCATTGAGCAGTCACATGGTTTTCTTTCTGAAATCTTATAAACCTTGGTTTTGGGGGAGAAAAAGGGTAATCGTTGCTATCTGGGCCTTTCATTCAGACCTACTTTAAATCTGATTTGATTGTGTTTTCCAGGTCACTGCTCTTTTAATATTTGCATAACTCAAGAAATTCAATTTGTCTTTATTTTAAGCTTGGTTATTGGGATCCCACTGTGAATTACTAGTTATATTCATTTCTTTTCATCTTTTTCTTTTAATTTTTCTGATAGTACTTTCAAACTGCTATTTTTTACCCATTTTCTTTCATTACTCTGTTTTCCTTGGCTTAAACATTGACCACACATTTATTAATAGACTTAAAATTTCTAGTAGCTCAGTTATCTACCTTCCAATATAAAGTTGAGAGCAATTTTCACTCAACTCTCAAAATTTTGGGAAAAGTTAAGGAACTGTTTTAAATAAACTGACCCAAATTTTATTTCTTCACAGTTAGATGACTGCCTTTTAATACCATATACATTTCTATTTAGGAGGGAAATGACTAAACCAAATGTATTATATTTCTCCTCAGAGTAAATGAGGAAACAATATATTTCATTAGAACTACCACTTGTGATTATGAGGTTATAAGGTGACTTTTGAGTTGGTGACAGTTTGTCATATTTTAGGTCTGTTTGTCTGCATTCTGTTTTAGGAGAAATTCTGTAGCTGCCTCATGTTTCTAAACCAAAAATTATAATTCTCTGGTCTCAGTCTTCTTTGGTCCATGTAATATCTACTCCAGAATTATGCCTGTTTAAAGAGGTTGGATGGAAGGGAGGTAACAAGTTCCTTAGTTTCAAGACTTCTCTTTCTTTCTATCCCCTTCCCCAATCCCATCTTTGAAAAATGAGTTGTCTTAAGCTGGGTGTGGTGGCACACGCCTGTAGTCCCAGCTACCTGGGGGACCGAGGCAGGAGGATCAGTTGAGCCCGGGAGATCCAGGCCACAGTGTGCTGTGATTGTGCCTACGAATCGCAACTGTACCCCAGCCTGGACAACATAGTGAGACGCTGTCTCTAAACAAACAAAAATGGGTTGTCTTGAAATAATTGCTATTGAAGAGCACTAAAAGATAAGCTGTAAAGTTGTTAATACCTGTTTACATCTGAGAGGAAGAGGTGTTTTTCTTTTTATAGGGAGAAAAATGAATAGACTTGTTTTACATCATGCTTATGTCTATAGTCCACTAACAATTATTACTTACCTACCCCCTTCCCGCCCTCATCGTTTCCCCTTGGACCTCTAATAACATAAATCATAGATCATAGATGTGCCCTGTATTTGCATTTGCTAGATGAGTTGGAGTAGTCTGGAATGCATTTTCTCTGCCTTCTCTTTCTTGAGTGGGGGCTGGGGGGTGGAGGTGGGTGGGATGGGATGGGGCGGTAAGGGGGACATACTTTATCCTTCCTGCCCATGAGATCTCGAGCAGCAGTCACTTGACCAGCAGGACCGGATGGGCTATTTCATCTACTGTTGAATGATATGGCCAGTGAGTTTAAGAAACTGGTTGTTAGGGTATCTGAACAGTATGAGAATAGACCATAATCGAGTTACTCTGCTGATTTGTAAGATGGTTTTGTACTAACTGCAGGTGTTTATTTTTCAGAGTTAACCAAATTCACATTAAGTACTTTCTAAGTAATTGTGTTAGTTTAGTATTAAGAGTCTCCTGCAAGCCTGGTGGCATTTTTTTCTCATTATTTTCCCAAAGTGTATTTATTTTGTAAATTTTTATCTTTGTGTTTTTGCATTCATTCATTCATCTGCTCATTAAATAGATTTTTGAATGCCTGCAGTGTGCCACACAGCAGAGAAATTGCCAATTTGTGTCCTGTGGACCATGTTTCAATTGTTTTCCTGTTGCTTTCATTTTGGGTAACATTTAAAGAGTCCTGATTTGTTTTAACCTCTGCATAATTAACACACTGGATGGAATTGTCTCACTTCAGTTTTTACTGTTCCATTATATAGGAATTTGGGGTTATACAATACTTTACAAGCATTATAAAAACAGGAAGAACCTCTCTGTAAGGCATGTTGAGAGCAATTTGAGAGCCTCTGTCCTTGGGAAGGTCTTTAATCCGAGGCATAACAACTGCAATTTCCATTTTAAATGTGCATTTATTTACCCTTACTGCTCTCATGCACCATCAAAACCCTTTTTTCTTGACATGTGTATATCTAATTCTTCTTCACTGTCCTATTTTAACATTTTCATTTTGCTATGTGCATGTCTCCCAATACTCACATTAGACACTGTGGAGACTTGTCGTTGATCATGTACTAGCGCACAATTCAGAATGAACATAAACATATTGAAATATGATACAGGTCTATTCTGATTTACAATGTAGGTGTAATCTTGGAAAGTTGTCTAAATTGTTTATTACCGTCTAAATTGTTGTTTGCCCTTAAATACATCTTTTTAACTTTTTTGTGTCTGTGCTATTGCAATTGTTAAAGTTGGGTATCCATAAAAATAAATACATAAAGAACATTTAACAAATGTGTATTGATCACCTTTCCTCATGTGAAAGCTATTTTTTTTTAGGTTTCTGAGGGGTATACAAAAATCTACGTAAGACACAGTCCCTACACTAAAAGGGTTATACATATTGTCCAACAGGCGAACATATGTTTGCATTGAGATGGCTAGGTAAAAGATTACAAAACAGGCTGGGTACTGCGGCTCATGCCTGTAATCCTAGCACTTTGGGAGGCCGAGGTGGGACGATTGCTTGAGGCCAGGAGTTCGAGTCCAGCCTGAGCAAGAGCTAGACTCCATCTCTACAAAAAACAGAAAAATTAGCTGAGTGTGGGGGTACGTGCCTGTAGTCCTAGCTACTCGGGAGGCTGAGGCAGGAGGATCGCTTGAATCCAAGAGTTTGAAGTTGCTGTGGGCTATGATGACGCCACTGCAACAGATGTTGTATTGCCTGTGAGACAGAGCAAGACCCTGTCTCAAAAAGAAAAAAAAAAAATATAAAGAAAACAAAGATTTAGAAGACAAATACAGAGTAGATTTAGCAAAGTTGGCTTAGGTATTTATTCTAACCTGTTGTACACTGCAGTATAACCGCTAACAGGGTTAGCCACACTCTTAAATACCTCCTGGACGCTGTAATAGCAGAGGGTAAAAATCGCAGAAGTGATCAGAAGCAATTATCTGACCGAGGAAGGTGTACATACTGCAGCCGCAGAGTGAGCAAGAGTAACGGAGGTGAGTGTGTAGAAGTCGGGCTGGAGAACATGCCCCTCGGGAAAAGTCAGCCCTCCTCCCTTTGTGCTGGCCCCGCCCGGCACTGTCTGTCTAGATGTCTATCGTGGAGTGCATCCGGGTGCATCATTAACTGGGGTATCTGTGTTCATCCTACCGGGGTGTCTGCTCCTCAAGGGCAGAGACCAGGCATGTGATGCTTGACATCCTTGTCAACAGCATCCGCACGTGATGCCGTCTTTGTTTCACCCACACACTAATTAGGGAGGAAGATGATTTTACTGAATGAATCCCTAACAGCCCACGCACATTCTCTATTTCTATGTCAGTGCTGTCTTTTTCTAAGTATCCCGAACAGCAGTGACTTGTAATATACATATGATAAAACCGAGTTTTTGTAGTTAGAGAAAAGCATGCACGTTTTTGCATAAAGGAGGGTTTATGATTAGGGATGATTTGCTATAGTTTGTATTTTTGCTTTTCTTTATATTGGGGGATGATTTCTTTACATTTTTGTTATAAAACTATATTTGTGTTTTTCGCTCATATGTTTGAGTTGAGGATGGCCATGTAAAGGATTCACAAGACAAATACAGAGTAGGTGTAGCAAAGTTGGCTTGGGTGTTTATTGAGTAAGCTGTTTGGGAAAGACATTTGATGTCTTAGATCTGGAATGTTTTTAAATGCTGCTCGCCGGATTTTGTTTTTTTCCGTTTTACATGGAGTAAGGCGTTTGAGAATATTTTTCTGCTTGGAGTCTGGACCTCAGATGTGGGATCCAAGTTACTGCTCCCCGAGGTGCTGGCACAGAGCTCAGCCTCTTCCAAGGAACCATATGTTAAGTTCTAGTTACTAGTTGCTCAAGTGAAAGTGGTAGAGATACACAGCAAAGTCTTATGTAAAAGAAAGAAGCAAAATTCAAAACTAATACACTTGTTTGAACAATGCAACCTTGAGGAAATAAAATAACGTACGTGATACATCAGTTTGAGGGGGTGTACTAGGTAAATATTTGATGTTAATTGAAAATTTCATTCATTCATTTATTCTATAAATAGTTATTGGGAGCTTCTATGGGCCAGATACATAATAAAGAAGGTGGAAACTCTCACCTTATGTGGCAAGACACACAAGAAACAAAACTAAGTAAGTACATTACAGAGTATGTTAGACGATGTTAAATGCTATGGAATACAAAAGGTAAAGGCAAGGATATTGGGAGTCCTGGGTTGTAGTTTTATGCAGTTTTTGAGTGTTACAAAGTCTTCGTGGAGCTGAGAGGGTGATCCACGTGGCAATCTTGAGGCAGAACATTCCAGAGAGAAGCAAGAGCCAGTGCAAAGTCCTACGACAGGCATATGCCTGGCTTACTGGGGAAAAGCAGGGAGACCAGTGGCCTATAGCGTAGGAAATTTTTGTTTATATGTAATGTTTGAGGATGAGAGTGTCCTGCTTGATTAGTATTTTGGCTAAAAGGGAATAATCACGTGTTCTATAAATGTATTATTGGTTTTTCAAAGAATAGAATTCAATAAAGTATATTTTAAGAAAAAACTTATTTAAAATAGGGGTCAGCAAGTTTTTTCTGGAAAGGCCCAGATATTTTAGGCTTTGGAGGACACACAGTCTCTGTTGTAACTACTCAGATCTGCTGTTGTACCACGAAAGCAGCCGCAGACAATACATAAACAAATGAGTATGGCTGTGCTCCAATTAACTTGATGGTCTCTGAAATTTGAATTTCATACAATCTTCACATGCTAAGAAATATTATCCTTTAAACATTTTTTTCATCCATGTAAAAAACAAAAAATATTCTTAGTTTAGGGGCTGTACAAAAACAGATGTCAGGTTGGATTTGGCTCTGAGGCCATAGTTTGCCAGCCTCTGATTTAAAACACAATTAAAGTTTTGTTAATTTGCAAATGCTATAGGATTTCATAGTGCTTAAGGGGTACTAGTCCAAGAATCACTTATTATTGTATAATATTGAAAATAGATTATCTTGGTATGGGTTTATATTAAAGTTAAAATTTCCTATACGAGTATGGTACATCATTGTATGTTTTTTTCCAAAAAAAGGATGATACAAAATTAGAAAAACATTCAATTGTTAGCATTTTTTGGTTCATAGGGTTTCATTTAAGTAAGAGATTATTGTATGGATAGTAAAGAGTTAAGAAACAGAAGAATTAATCATCAGAAGAAACATTAAATCTGATAAGATGAAAAATTCAAATGTTTCATAAAGAAGAATTTCAGAAAATGGATTTTTGGGCTGGGCATGGTAGCTCACACCTATAATCCCAGCCTGGGCAAGGTAGTGAGACCCCGTCTCTACAAAAATAAAAATAAAAATAATTAGCCAGGCGTGGTAGTGCACACCTGTAGTCTCAGCTACTTGGGAGGCTAAGGCAGGAGAATTGCTTGAGCCCCGGTGTTCAAGGCCTCACTGAGCTATGATAGTGCCACTGCACTCTGGCCTGGGGGACAGTGGGAGATGTTGTCTTCGAAAGAAAGAAAGGAAAGGAAAGAAGGAAGGAAGGAAAGAGAGAAGGAAGGAAGGAAGAGAGAGAGAAAGAAAGAAAATGGATTTTTGCAACTCAAACGTTATTATTGAAGTCAATTTCTTAAAGATCTTGGTTAATAAGTAATTGTGAGAGGATATTTCAAAATTAAAAAGCATCTATCGTATGTCTTCATCCAACACTGGGGAAATGGGGGAGAGAGAGGAGGTTGACAGTGGAAGCAGAGGGTGAACTAATGGAGGTTGAGTTGATAGTCTAAGAGGTTTTTTTTTTTTTTAAATAATGGTTAGAAAGTTACTGAAAAGTGTTTCTCTAAAATTATTTTCCTTTTCATCTTGCTCTGAAACAAGAGGCTAAATTTGGAAACAGTGGGGTTTGGCGGTGGGATGGTGGATAACCTGCATCATATGGAGTGATCGAAATTCCTTTCTGAGGAGGTGGCATTTCAGGCGAGATCCTGAGGGTTAGAAGGGGCGATAGGTGGAGAGAGTGGGGAAGGACGTTCTGAACAGGAGGAACTGGCTAGCGCAGGGGCCCGAGGTAAGACGAAGTTGAGCCGCAGGACCTCAAGACCGACAGGGCTGGTTCACAGCGAGAATGAAGGAGGGCAGGGCCTCATGCGGCTGCAGAGAAAGGCAGGGGAAGATCGTGCAGGATTTGCAGTTTGAATTTTATTCCAGTGACAGTGGAAATCTCTCAAGAGTTTTAAGACAAGGACCAACATATTCTGATTTACGTTTTAAGAAGATTTCTTTGTGCTTTGCAAAGACCATATTGTTGGGGAGCAATTATTGGGGAGGACAAACTTTTCCTCTACTCTCCTTAGTTCAGTGATCTGGGGCCTGCAAATTAAACTGACAAAAGACAGATTAGCAAGAGAAAAAACAGATTTTTATTCATGTATGTATGGACGTTCACAGAAAAATGTGCCTCAGAGGGGTGGTTGGAATTTAGGACTTGTATACTGTCTTAATAGGGAAAGGGAAGGGGAAGAAGGGCACTTATGGGAAAACAAATGACAATTTGGGAGGATCAAGGGGCCTTTGAGAGAACCAGTGGGAGACAGGATAGTTTTGGGGGCGGTGTCCGTGTGGCGTGGTAGTTAGCACTGGGAGCTGTGCTAAGCTAATGCTGATTGATGGCCATCCTTCCTCTGCTTGCTTGCTGCTGGTTAGATGATAAGGTGGTTCTGAACTTCTGATAAGTGTGTGCTGGAATATGCCCAGGTCTGTGCAGTGGACTATCCAGGGCATGCCCATTTCGGTTGGTGCGGCGGCGGGATTTCCTCGCGGTGGCAGCTGTCAGAGCCAGACAAGAGGAACAGGAGCAGGCAGCTGTTGCTCTGATGGCGGCGTGGTGTGAGCAGGCGGGATTCGTGGTTCCTCGGGATCGGGGTTTGCATTGGACTGAGGCTTCATTTCTTCTCTTTATGTCTCCAGCCTTATTCCCAGTTTCAAAAGAGTTGTAATCAACAGGACTTGTGCGTGTGTGTGTGTATGTATCTGCTGTCCATAGGTAAATTTCTTACAGCAGGTTTTGTGTATATGTATGTTGGGGAAGGGTGTGTGCATTGTCTACCAAGGCTTCTAATGTGACTGGGCTTAGATATTTTAAGAAAATATTACTCATAGTTGGAATGTTTGTTTTTTTTTTAAATTTCAGAATATTATGGGGGTACAAACACTTTGGTCACATATATTGCCTTTGCACCACCCAAGTCTATTGAAATGTTTTTGATTTCATCATTATAGGTTGAGAAAAATTGGTCTTTCTCAGCAAGTACTGGAGTTCTTTTATTTGAACTTGCTTTTAAGAGTTAATAAATAATTTTAGATGTATTATTATAATAAGAGTAACTTCTCTGTATTTGAATGTCAGGATTTCTCTAGGATAACAAAGCAGTTAAGCAAATTAAATTTGTTTCCTTTGGCCCCACCCCACCATTTCTATATTCATTTTTATTCCTTACGCATCTCATCTCCCCCTGGTGCCTGGATTTTTATATCCTCTGGCACCTTGAAAGCCTTTCCAAGAGCATCTGATAAGTTCATTTACATTCAGATACAAGTAACTGATACAGTTTAGAGTGTTGAATATCCTGAAGGTCTTTGCATTTTAGCAGAAAAAGATGAGAAGCCTTACATGTTATAGAGATTAAGAATTTTCTGCTGGGAAGGGGAGGGTTTTTTGATTTTGCTTTTCTGACCATTTTTGTTTTGGATTCGTAGGGGCTTTTTCAAACTCTTAAAATCACACCACCAGGCTGGCTACAGCTCTGCTTCTACCCAAGGTTAGCACCTTAAGGTAATTCCATCTGCAGTAAGTTCAGAGTGCTTTATACATTATTTCTATTTTTTAAAGCACTCTGCATGTAGTGAACAGACAGCAGTCCCATCTGTTTGACAGCTGATGAGACAAATACAACATTTTAGAGAAATAAAATAACATATTTGAAAGCACTTGAAAAAGTGTTAATGCATTATGCAAATGCAAATTTTTATTGGTAAATTGCTTAAGACCTGACAATTTCAGCAGACTCACTAAATTTTTAATCAAGGTACTAATGTATAATGGATAAGGGATAAGGAAAATAGGAGGAGTTAATACTTAGATGTTTTAAGATTGAGCCAGGTTAAGAATTCTATTTCTTACTTTGGGAGGCCGAGGCAGGACGGTCGCTTGAGGCCAGGAGTTCAACTTCAGCCTGGGCAACATAGCGAGAGCCCATCTCTAGAAAAGATAAAATAATTAGCCGGGCGTGGTAGCACACACCTGTAGTCCCAGCTCTTCAGGAGGCCGAGGTGGGAGGATTGTTGGATCCCAGGAGTTTGAGGATGCAGTGAGCTATGATCGTGCCACTGCACTCCAGCCTGGGCAACAGAGTGAGACCCTGTTTCAAAGAAAAGAATTTGGACATTTCTTTATTTAGAGTGCCTAAGTTGAACTGTCATTTTTATTTTTTAGGGTTCTGGGTGCCTGAGAATGAAAGGGTGATATGATAGACTGTCAAATGACCAGTGCCAAAGTGAAAATGCCCACGTTATGTAGATCAGGTTGCATCTGAATGAGCTTCTCATTGATCTCACCACTTTAGAGAGAAAAGAGATGGCAGCTGTTCACTTATAACTCGGGTAACTGAAGGAAGTGCTGCCGAGGAAAACAACTCCTACGCGTTGCTGGTTCTGCTGGAACCCCTGTTAACAGACTTCCTCCAACCGCTGGTTTCCTGAAGGAGCCAAATTCCCAAATGGTAATCTGACCAAAGCACTAAATGACTCTAGTGGTTAGAACAGAATCCAGATAGAGGAAGTACTAAGGTCAAGATTTGTAAACTACAACTAAATTATGAAAGCTATTCTACTTCCTACTATTGAGGCACTCAAGAGTTTTGAAAAAAATGCAGCGTTATGCGACTTCCTCAGCTATGTAATTTGTTTAGGTGTATTGGTTAGGAAGTGCCTCAGATTTTATCTGATTTTTATATTAAGGAGGATGTTCTTGTTTGTTATGATTTTTCAAAAGAGAAAAACATCAAAGTTACTGAAAAACAAAGCCATTTTTTTAAATTATAGGGAAATCTCAGGAATGTACTGATTTCATGAAATAAATAGCTTCCTTAATCATAAAATGTTTTTATATGGGAAATTGCAGAGTATATTTTAAATTTTGTAAATAAAATATTACTAACTTATGCAGTAAGTAACTTATGCAGTAAGACATATTACCCCACAAACACCGACTTCTAGTTTTAGCTCAATGCATGAGTGGAAATGTTAGACCTGGGCTGTCCATCCAGGGCCAGGGATCCGTCTCCCACCAGGGGAGAGCAGAACGCCACTGCAGACATAAGGAGGGATGGCAGATAAACATGCGAGAAGATGCTTAACATCATTAGTCCCTAGGGAAGTGAAAATTAAAACCACAATCACATACCATTGTACACCTACTAAAATGTCTAAAGTTAAAAAGATTGACCATACAGAGTGTTGCCTAGGATGTGGAGGGACTAGAACCCTCTGATGCTGTTGATGTCAAAGGTAAAATGGTGCAACGCTTTGGAAAACAATTTGGCACTTTCTTAAAAAGTTAAACATAACATCTACCCTGTGGTCCAGCCAATCCACTTCTTGGTACAGTATTTACCCAAGAGAAATTGATGCATTTGTCCTCACAAAGACTTGTACACAAATAGCCAGAAACTGGAAACGACCCAAGTGATGCTCAGCAGGTGGGTGGGTACGCAGACTGTGGAACATCCGTGCAATGGAATACAACTCAGCAATAAAAAGAAATGATAGACTCAATGGCTTAGATGACTCTCAACATAAATCATGCAAAGAAGCCAGACAAAAAATAGTACATATCATATAATTCTACAGATGATCCCTGACTTAAAATTGTTTGACTTAAATATTTTTTGACTTTATGATGGTGCAAAATTGATACGTATTCAGGAGAAACCATACCTTGACTTTTGAATTTTGATCTTTTCCTGGGCTAGTGATACGTGGTAGGATACTCTCTCGCGATGTGGGGCAGGAGAAGTGAGCCGCAGCTCCCAGTCAGCCCCATGATCGCAAGAGTGAATAATCAATACTCTACAGTGTACTGTGCTGCCAGATTATTTTGCCCAACTTTAGGCTGTTCTGAGCACATTTAAGGTAGGTTAGGCGAAGCTATGATGTTCAGTAGGCTAGGTGGATTAAATGCATTTTGACTTACAACATTGTCAACTTATAATGGGTTTATTGGGACATGACCCCATAGTAAGTCAAGGAGCATCTGCATTTCTGTAAAATTCTAGACAGTGTAAACTAATCTATAGTGACAGAAAGCCCATCAATGGTTTTACAGGGAGGAAGGGATTGCTAAGGGGCAGGAGGAAACTTTTGGGGGTGATGAGTATGTTCTTGATTTTGGTGATTGTTTCACAGGGATATACATGTATATACTTATCAAATTATTCACATTAAATATGTGCAATTTATCGTATATCAATTATATCTTAATAAAGCTATTAAAATAGCATGTGTCCATCTACCTTACTGCTCTGAATGTGTAGCTTAGTCATATGCAGAAACTTCTCCTGCTTATTATCATTATGATTGTTATTTGGGTGGGGAAAGGAGGGTCTGCCATGTCATCCAGTTATGCTTTGATTTCTGTACTCTGGGTTTCCCAAAGACATTAGATGATAAACACAATGTGGCTCACATACACATTTTCGTAAGATTAAATTCTCTTTAAGGTATTGTAAACCCTACTATTCCCATACTACTGAGTCCTTAGTTCAAATAGTAAAACTTGGTGGTTGCTTTATCAGTTCTACTGATCCTGGTGCTTGAGGTTCCCTCTTGTTCTTTACCTTAAAACACGATGATTACTTTGATAAAACTCACATTTTGATCTCAAGGCAAGAAGACATTGCCGAGTTCATATCTTTAGCTCTTTTGATCAACGTAGAACTTGGTACCAACCTAGTTATCAAGTGGCAAAAGTATGGAAATAAAAGCCAAACTTCGAAATATTTTACATGAAATATTTGTCATACTTGCCTTTCTGTTCCCTAACTGTGCTTATGTTTGGCAAAAGCATTCTCATTCTCTAAAGTTTTAATTTATTCATGCAGAAATATATTTCTGAATAACTGGATTTGTGATGAGGCAGATTTTCAGCTCAGGCAGCAAAGGAGCGCTATGAGTAAAGGGTACTGTTGATTCGTTGTGTGACCTTGGCCGACACATCGCGTAGTTGGTCTTTAGTTTTCCCTTCTTTGACATATAGCTAATGATGTCCTGAGCAAAGCACTATAATTTGACATTTCAAATCCCTAGGCAGTAGTTTCCCAAAGGATGCTCCAACTCTTTCCTTGCTAGATGGTGCACTCTTCACTCAGAAAGGGTCTCCTCTACCCCATACGTACGTCGTGTGTGCAATGTAGGGATGGCTTGGGTGATAAGGACCCAACTGGAAAGATGACTTTGAAATAATTAAAAATTTGATATCCTCTAAAAGTTAACATACAGGAAGCAATGTTTTCATACTATTGTTTTTTTTGAGACAGGGTCTTGCTGTGTTGTTCAGGCTGGTTTCAAACTCCTAGGCTTAAGTGATCCTTCTGCCTCAGCCTCCTGAGTAGCTGGGACTACAGGAGTACACCACTACACCCAGCTCTACTTTTTTAAAAGATTAAAAACTGTGTTCTTTGCTCCAGATGTCAATCAGAACTATTTGTTTATTTTATGCATCACCGTGTACTTCTGGTATCTTGCCCATTACTGTGCCAGGCCTGTTGGGACATGTGGTTGAAGCAAAAGCCATAGCCCTGGCACTAGGGATAGATGGCTTTGTTGATTGGAGAGATGAGGCAGAAGCGAGAATTCAGTGATAAACTGCACTGGGTCGTGGCTCTCAGTATGAAAGAAAATCAAGGGAAGGAGAGATCATAGTGGGTTTGAGTAGTTAGAGCAGGTGCTTTGGAGGCCCTGATCTGATGTATGTTTTAGGTAGCTGGGTGACATTGTAGGTAGAGAGACAGGATTGAAGTTAGGTCTGAGAGTGGAATATGCAGGAGACAGTGAACAGATCTCTCCTTCCATACTGGTGACGGGGCTGACTTGGTACAGGGAGAGGTTAGAGAGAACACTGCAAACTTGATCGAGGAGTTCAGCATTTTCTGGTGAAAGACAGAAAGCCATTGTAGATTTCTGAGTGGGGAAATCTCATGTTTTAAGAATATAGTTAAAGAATCCCATCTAGAAGAACTTAAAGCAATGTAGGCTAAAGTGAAATAGGTGTTGACAAGGACAGGGCCCAACTGTTCTACGTAAAATATAAATAGATGATTTAGGATCACTTAGGTTCCTAGAAGTTAATATTTCTCCCCAAAGCCATTAGGGCTTGGTTCCATCTTTCCAGTCTCATTTTCTTCCATGCTCTTTAGTCAACCCTTTATTTTAGCAGCAATGAACACAGCATTTCTCAGGCTTAACTTTCTGCCCGGAGCTCCTTCGGTCATCCTCTCTTCCCGAAGCATTTCTGCTCTCTTGTGGAGGGAGCTGCAGCTTGGACCTACCTCTTCCTCAAGCCTTCTCTAACATCTGCCTTCCGCTAGTGGATTGTGGGCTTCCTTGTGCTCATTGCACCCTGTACAGGCTTCTGTAAGGGGCACGCCGTGTCCTCACTTGGTGTTTAGGTGTTTATCTGGTTGCTTTATCTAGTGGTCAGTGAGATTCTTGAGGGTAGAGGCCTTGCTTTATTTATACTTGTATTCCAAGTGCCTCATGATAGCTCCTGGGAAATGACAGTCATTTGTACAAATGCTTCTCGCATGAATGAACGGGTTCCTTCCCATCCCTACTGAATGTTGAATTTGAGATCTTGTGAGATCCTACTCAGTTTAACCTTTGGTGGGTGCAAACACAGTGCAAGTTTGTATTCCAGGAACATTTAATGAGATGAAATTTAGTACATAGAATTTAAATGGATAGACTAGTAAATTTATTGGCTATTTTAAGAGAGTTATTTGCCATGTGAATCAACAAATAACATGCAGTTGCTTCTTTGCTGTTGCAGAAAGCAGAAAGGACTTTCTATGATTGGAACAAGTAATACCTCTATGTTTTAAAATAATGATTCTTTCTGGGGAGCTGTAATGTGTATTTCTCCTAATTAAAACATGGGTTTTACTGCCAATGTGTGAATAAAGCACTTTCCTTTTTACACTGTTTTGATCTGTCAATTCAAAGTTAGCTATTATGTCGTGGCTTTTGGTAAGAAATGGGTGATGATTCTAGACATTTCCATGATAGTTCTTTTTTGGAGGGAAGGACTTCAAAGCTTTAAAATACTCAAATTCTGGCTAAATAAAAATTATCATACAAGAGAATTCTGCTTATGTAGTTTGTATTAAATGAAGGTATCTAGAGGACTAACATATTTATGCCGTTATGCTCATATCTAGTTCCTGCAGATTTATTTCTTTCAAATGTCATACGCTAGCCGAATGTGATATTTGCTATCATCTACAGATCACAAACTTGGCTGTTATTTTTTTTCTTTGTAATTAAATGCCATGTGCACACCTTCAATTATGATAATTATATTTATGGTTTAGAAGTTTAGGCAAGTCATCTTGCACTTTCCATGTTACCAGGCACCTGAGCTTTAAATAGATGAGAACCTAGGGAAGAATTCAGCATGCCCTATGTGCAGTTCTTCATTTTTATTTAAAATATCTTCCTGCATCCTCATTTTTCTTACTCTATTTAAAAATTTTTAACTTAAGGATTTGCTAGTAGCCAGAAATGATGCCAAGAAGGTTTAGCTTTAAAAGAAATGTCTTCAGAATAAAAAGCATAGAATCCCTGTTTTGCTTTTGTTTTAATTTGCTTTGGGAAGATATAAGATGTGGGATTTAGTCTCCTCACTGTCGTGGTCATTGTCCTTTTTCATATACTGTAGTTGGTTGGCAAAGCTGTTTAGCATGACATGCTGAAGCATGAAGCGTACTGCATGCATGCAATACATGCGGGCTTGACCCAGCACATAGCTCAATTGCACCTCCGGGTCTAGACATTACGCTGCAATTAATGCCGTTTTAGATCGCATTTTGGGGCAGGGATATTTTATTATTGGTTTATAGTGAACTTGCTGTCCATTGTAACTGCCAAATCATTATTCTTTTTTGTGCTTTCCCTGTATCCTCTACTAGCATTAAGAGTAGGACTTTACATGTATTATCGTAGTAAATCTCTGAAATTTGACTGATGATTCCAGTGTGGTGAGATAATTTTGGGTCCTTATTCTCTTTTCCGACTTGGTCGCAGTTCCTGCTCTGTGGTTACAGTAAGCTTACCATCTAACCTCGTCCAAATTCCTGGGGAGGAACAACACTTGTTGGAACAGGGTCACGGGCTTTCTGCAGTAGCAGCAGGGGACCTTGTCCCCCCTCACATATTCTTGCCCTTCTTTGATTGCTGGGTGCAAAGTATATTGTTCCATAGTGACAAACGGAAAATGAAATCCTCTTAAGATAGCAAAGTGGCTGTCAGCCCTAATACTCTCAAATCACTTTGCTGCTTAGTTCTCGCATAGTTGATATGCAGTTCCCTCTGGGGGCAGTGGCGTCTTATATCTGATCACCTTCCTTTTCAATTAGCATGCCTGCTCATTCTTGCAGAGGGAGGTTTAGTCCTGGGTGACAAGTCAGGAAAATTCTAAGTCACACCAGTGGAACACAGCACCAGAAGGTAGATGATTTCTAATGAAAGCGTATTTTTATATTGTGGCATTTCAAGAGGATAGCTAGAATTGAGGAAACTGGGGCAGCACTTTGTTACACAGTTTTTCCTGAGAAAGCTAAAAATATGTTCTCAGCAGAGAATTAATGAATTATAATTTGATGCTAAGCAGTTCTGTTTTAATTGGGGATATTTAACTTACTAATAAAATGTCAACACAATTTGAAGGTAGAGAAATTCTGTTAGAATAGCTTAAATTGATATTCCTTTTTTTTAAACACCTGGCTCAGCATATTAAAATAAAAATTTGAAGTACTTAGATGGGTAGTACTACAGCCTTGTAGTTCTAGCTGGGTGGGCTTTCAGCTCTTCTTCGTCTGTGAAAAAGTGAGTTGCTGGACGAGTGATATCTCTTAGCCAGAGTGGTTGCCGTGAGTGTACTGCCCGCCTGACGGCCTCAGATAATGAACTGCTTAATGGCATGGAAGTATGCACAGCTGTACTTTAGAAAATCTGACAAATGTTCATTTATAAAGCATGATAAATCTGATCATTTCAAAAAAATATAATTTTCTAAAATAGGATGTTAATTTTCATGATTACACAGGACAATTATAAAATAACTCATTTTTTCAATATGTTTCAAATAACTTATATTTCATGTTTCAAACTCTGTGGCAGATATAGGGGAGTCAGAGATGAATGCGAGATGGTCTTGGCCCTACAGGAATCCACAGACCAGAAGAGACTTAAATATCACAATGTGGCCAATAAAATAATAATGCTGTTATCTATATTCACATCCATGTCCATATGCATACAATTCCCCAAACCGTAATCACAACCACAGTCGTAACCATAACTCTATCTATGCTGGGACTATAGAGGAGAGATACCTGACCTGATAGGTGAGGAGCGTGGGTGGCATTAAAAGACAATTTTCTGTTGAAGAGTTGCCTAAGCTGAATGTTAATGAGTAGAAAGAAGGTAGCCAGGTTAAGGTGTGTGTGTGTGTGTGTGCGCGTGTATTTGTGTGCATGTGTCTGTGTGTGTGGGTGTCTTTGTGTTTGGGAGAACAAGAAAAAGGGCTGGGATATTCCCGGAAGTGAGTTGGAACAAAAGCTCGGAGGTGGGAAGCTCTGTGAGGTTGCTGGAGTAGAGAGTGTGCCTGGGCGAGTGTGCGACTGGGGCTGGTACTTGAGGAGCCGGTGGACAAAGGGGAACTGCCACCGGTGTTGGAGCAAGGGGGCGGTGTGGTCGGCTCTACACGCTGGGCGGATTGCTGTGATGACGATGGGGAGGAGAGACAGAACGCAGCAAGCCCCAGGACCCAAATGTTGAATAAGCTGCCCCGATGACGGAGGACTCGGGCTCCCCTCAGTTGGCACTGGTCGTAGGGATTGAGAAGGGAATCAGGAAATGTTTAGAAAGTAACGTCAGATAGATATACTTGTCTTACATATCCGTTGTTAGGCTTGTTTCTTGGTACCACAGACTTTCCGTTAATATTGTAAATCATATTTTTAAAAATTACATTTTCTAAAGAATTTTCACGGTGAAATATTATGTAGCAGTAACACTAGTGAACTGCAGCCATATGCTGTAGTATGTTAAGATCAATACATCTTAGGAGGGTAACATTGAGGGAATAAGGCAAGTCCCAGGTGAATGACTTCATTTTTATAAAGCTTGAAAACAAGCAAAACTATGTGTTGTTTAGAGATGCATATGTATGTCATAAACCAGTATGGAAAAGGAAATATTAATAATAAAAACAAATGAAGGTTTATTAATAATAAAAACAAATAGGATAGTGTTAAACTCATGGGGGGAGGGAAGGGAAAGATGGGAGAGAGGGAAGGACATGGGTGAGTGGAGTGGTGTTGGACAGCTCTGGTCATGTATTGGTGCTGGTTTTATTATTATTATTCATTATATAGGTCAAATGTACTGTTCTGTATTATTTAATATACTAAAAAGATAATAAAGGAAAAATAGATATATAGATAGAAATAAGAGCAAGATATCCCCAGGTTTCTAGTTTGGGTTACTGGCTCAGTGACGGTGTTATCAAATAAATAGAGAAAACTGGAAAATGATGAGTTGAGGTGCATGAAGCACATCCAATCAGATGGATATGCAAGTGTGCAACTTGGAGGAAAAATCTAGCCTAGATATGCAGATTTGTAAGTCATAAATACGTGGTTGTCTTTCCAACCAAAAAGTGGATTCAATCAACCAAGGGGAATGAAAGAAAAAACAGTGACTACAAAGGGACTCCTGGGGAGCATCAGCACTGAAGGTCTGGAGAAAGAGAAACCCCTACAGAGAAGGGATGGGTCGGACGATGGGAGGAACACCTGGAGCAGGCATCCCGGAGGAAGCCAGGGGGGTGTCGTTTCATCAGGAGGGGTGATTGTCAGTGTCAGATGCAGGCAGGCCACTTAGTAAGGTGAGGCCTGGAGATTGGAGACTTGTGCTGACCTTGGTGAATTCGATTCAGAGCAGTGGGGGCAGGGCAGACTGCAGTGGGGGTGGGGCAGCTGGTGAGCTGGACAGCGGGCGCTGTAGAGCGTGTAGAGGAATGCGTACAGAAATAGGAGTGCCCTGGGTTGAACAGCGCCCTTCCAAAGTCATGTCCTCCTGGAGCCTCCAAATATGACCTTATTTGGAAATAGGATCTTTGCAGATATAATCAGGTAAGATGAGGAATAGAGTTAAGACTGGACACCAATGATTGGCGTCCTTATAAGATGAGGGAAATTTGGATACAGACACACAGGGAGAATGCTGTGTGACAAGAGAGGCAAAGATTGGAGTGATGCATCCATAAGCCAAGGAATGCCAAGGATTGCTGGCAACCAGCTGGAGCTACAAGAATGGCATGGAACAGGATTCTTCCTTAGAGTCTTCAGAGAGAGAGCATGGCCCTGCCGACACCTTGATTTCAGACTACTAGGCTGCAGAACTATGAAAGAATAACAGTTCCATTGTTTTAAGCCACCCAGTTTGTGATACTGGAAACAAATGTAATAATGAGTGATAGCTAGTGTGAGATTAGATAAAGAGAGAGCTCCACTTTTTATTGGATGGATGAAACTTAGTACATTTCCAGGACAAGGGAAAGAGTCAGGAGAGTGGGAAAAGATAAAGATAAGGGAGAAATAGGGAATGCTTGGTGGAGCACCATCCTGGAAGTCCCAAGAGCCATGGGTTCAGGGTCCCAGGCAGAGTTAGTTGGCTTGGAAGTGGAAACAGTGACGGGAAGAAATAAGGCAGAGTGGAGTGAGGCGGTAATTAATTTTGTAGGTAAGAGAACAGGAAGTTAAGAAACAGCATCCTTGGTGACTTCACTTTGCTTACAGACGTAAGTTCTTCAGCTAAGAATGAGGGTAGGGCAGGCAGTGAAGTTGGAAGAAGCGGTGGAGGTTTGGGATAGCTGTTGAGGACCAGAAACCTGACTAGAGACAGCCTATTATACAATTGATGGTTGGTGTCCAGATTGCAGCTGAGTTTGGAAGCCATTACTTTGTATTGATGTACTGCACTCTTGTGGGATGTCTCCCGACAATGCTCAGACTTGCGAGTATTACAGCAGGAAAAGTAGCTTCTAGAGTTGGGGTTTTGTAAGATGGATGGTGGTGCTCGGGGGAAGAGAGGAGGATGCTGGTGAGACAATGAGTGTGGCGAGGAGCAGTGCACTCCAGCTGGGCTAGAAAGGAAGAGCTAGCGGGCTGCAGGGCGTGAGAGACTTCATGGTGACGGTGACGAGAGCGGCCATGATATTAGCTAGAAACAGCTACTTTTGATCCCTGTGCTTTTGATGAGGTACAGCCATTGTCGTCTGTGAACATTTACTGTATCTTATACTGTACTCAAAACTAAAGGAAATGGAAAATAACAGATGTTGATGAGGATGTGGAAAAATTGGAGCATTCATACATTCCTGGTAGGAATGTAAAATGGTACAGCCGTAGTAGAAAACAGTTTGGTACCTCAAAAAGTTAAACAGAATTACCCTAAGATGCAGCAATTCAGATTCTGGGTGTATACACAAAAGAATTAAAAGCAGGGACTCAAACAGATATTTGCACACCAATGTTCATAGCAGCATTGTTTATAATAGCTAAATGGTTGAAACAACCCAAGATCAAGGGGCCGCATCTGGTGAAGGTCTTCCTGCTGGTGGGGACTCTTTGCAGAGTTCTGAGGCTGCACAGGGCATCGTCTGGTGAGGGAGCTGAGCGTGCTTGCTTAGGTCTCTCTTCGTCTTCTTAAAAATCCACCGGTTCCCCTCTCATGATGACCATTAACCATTAATCCATTAATATACTAATCCGTGAATGGGCTAATCCATTCCCGAGGGCGGAACCCTCATGATCCCATCACCTTTTAAAGGCCCCACCTCTCAGTACGCATCTTGGGGATTAAGTTTCCAACCCATGAAATTGGGGGAACACATTCACACCATAGCAGACAGGTATGATTCCACTTATGTGAGGGACTGAGAATAGGCAAATTCATAGGGACAGAAAGTAGAATAGAGGTCACAAGAGGTCGGAGGGAAGGGGGAATGGAGAATTATTGTTTAATGGGTTCAGAGTTTGTTTGGAATGATGAAAAAGTGCTGGAAATAGATAGTGGTGATGGTTACTGTCATAGCTCAGGTTGCTGTAAGAAGATACCATAGACTGGGTGGCTTAAACAACAAGCATTCATTTCTCACCATTTTGGATATTGAGGTGCCAGCTGATTCTGTTCCTCGTGAGATCCCTCTTCCTGGCTTACAGGCAGCCATCTTGGTGCTGTGTCTTTACCTAGTGGAGAGAGAGAGAGAAAGAGAGAGAATACAAGCGCGTGCACACAAAAGCAAAAGCTCTCAGGTCTCTTTTTATAAGTGTACTAATCCCATGTCATGAGGACCCCACTCTCCTGACCTCTTCTAAAGCTAATTACCTCCCAAAGGCCCCATCTCCTCATACTGTTACATTACGGGCTAGAGCTTCAACATCTGGATTTTGGGAGGGACACAAACATTCAGTCTATAACAGTTACAGAAAATTGTGCATGTACTTAATTCCACTGATTGCACACTTAAAATGGTTAAAATCACACCTATCAGACTGATGAAAATCCAAGACACTGACAGTACCAAATGCTAGCAGGGATGTGGAGCAATAGGAACTCGCACTCACTGCTGGTGAGAATGCAAAATGGTACAGACACTTTGGAAGACAGTTCAGTGGTTTCTTATGAAACTGAACATATACTTACCATGCGATCCAGCATTCACATTCCTTGGTATTTAACCAAATGAATTGAAAACCTATGTCCCTTCAGAAACCTGCACACGGAGGTTTATATCAGCTTTATTCATAATTGCCAAAACTCGGAAGAAACCGAGGTGTCCTTCAGTAGGTGAATGGAGAAATAAACTGTGGCACATCCAGGCAACGGAATATTATTCATTGTTAAAAAGAAATGGGTTATCAAGCCATGAAAAGACACAGAGAAAACTTAAATACCTGATACTAAGGGAAAGAAGCTGCTCTGAAATTGCTATATAATTTATGGTTCCAACCATATGACATTCCTGAAGAGACAAAACTATGGAGACAGTGAAAAAATCAATGGTTGCTAGGGGGTGGGGGAAGGGAAGGATGAATTAGTGGATCACAGAGGATTGTTAGGCCCGTGAAGCTGTTACAGCCCAACCAGGCTGCATTGCTCGCTGCACAGAGAAGAGCCAATACACCGAGACAGCCCAGCTGGGTTTGCAGCGGAGGAAGATTTCAGTATCGCAGAGCGCCACGTAAGGAGATGGGAGGAATTTCTGAAATCTCTCTCCCTGAGGATTTAGGAGAAAGGGTTTTCAAAATAGCTTGGCAGGCAAAGGGCTAGGCAGTTGGGTCTGCTGATTGGCTGGGTTCAGGGTGGAACCATACGGGTGTAGAAATTATCTTTTTGTGCTGAGTCAGTTCCTGGGTGGGGGCTGCAAGACCAGTTGAGTCAGTTCCTTGGTAGGGGCCACTGGTCTGGGTGGGTCAGCCGGTCTCCTGGAATGCAGGGCCTGGGAGATATCTCAAAAACTAGCCTTAGGTTTCATAAGGGTGATGTTATATCTATGGAGAAAGTTAAGAATCTTTATGACCACCAGCTATGTGACTCCTGAGTAGCAATTATAAAAAGGCAGACTAGGGGACAATGGCTGGTTAGTATTATTATTTTTAACTGTGCCTGTGCTTTTGCAGAGTTTAGGCCCCTACTACAGTTCTTGCCTTGTATGCCTTTATTAATTTGTAAAGGGTGGTTTCAAAACTATTCTGTATGATGCTACAATGGTAGATACATGTCATTATGTGTTTGTCAAAACCCACAGAGTAGACAACACAAGGGAGACCCCTAATGCAAACTGTGGACTTTGGGTGATAACGATGTGTCAATGTAGTTTCACGGACTGTAACAAACGTCCCACTCTGGTGATGCGTATTGATAGTCAGGGGCTGGGAGGCTGAGCATATGTGGGTGCAGCAGGTAGATGGGAACTGTCTGTACTTTCTGGTCAATTTTTCTGTGAACCTGAAACACTCTAAAACATAAAGTTGATTCTTAAGAAAAGTTATTAAAATGACAAATTTTATGAGAAATATATATTATCATAGTAAAAAAAGCTTTGATTTTTTTTTCAAAGCTATTTCTTTTATGGAGGATACTTTGATTCATGGCATTCCACAAAATAATTAAAAGTATACTTTGCGTTTTTCAACGTGTTTTATTTTAACTGTAACCGATAAGTTGAATAAGCAGGACACAACAGGGGTAGAAAAGCCTTGTCTAGCTTGGTCTCCCCAGTGATTTCTCTTCTCCAGGAACCTCCATTGTGTCACGTGTCACCTCGGCTCCAGGCACCCTCCATTGGTATGGGCAGCCTCTTGTTTTTCTCACTGATAGAAAACTATTCTTTGCACATAACACTTCTGACACCAAATATGTGGGTTTTCTACACCAAGCAATTGTCTACTACTCTGTGGACACCAGTTGGATGTCCTGCAATTCAACTCGATTCAGACGCTGACCACCCAGAGTCAGCACACACTCCACACATAGGCCGAGGGCTCAGTCCCACAAGACCGTCCCCAGTTGAGATGCCAATTTCAAGTAGAGGGTCCCCAGGTGCCCACATTTCTGTGCAATTTGACTACATATTGGGGGTTGACACAACCCCTACCTCGGGTTCAATGATTTTCTATGACAGCTCATAGAATTCAGGGAAACCCTTTACTTATGTTTATCACTTTATTATAAAGGATACAGATGAGCAGCCAGAAGAGGTACATAGGGCAAGGTTCAGAAGGGTCCCAAGCACAGAAGCCTCTGTCCCCACGGAGTTGGGGTGTACCACCCTCCCAGCACATGAGTGTATTCATCAACCTGGAAGCTCTCTGAACCCCTTCAGTGAGGGTTTTTATGGAGGCCTATTACATAGGCACGATTGATTGAATCATTGGCCGTTGGCGATCAATTTCCAGCCCCTCTCCACTCCCTGGAGATTGGGGGGTGGGGCTGAGAATTCCAACCTTCTGGTCACATGATTGGTTCCTTTGGCAACCAGCCCCCATCCGGAAGATATTTTGGGATCCATCAAGAGTCACCTCCTTAGCATAAATTCAGGTATGGTAGAAAGGGGCTTGTTATGCACAACAAAAGATGTTCCTCTCACCCATATCACTCAGGAAATTCCAGGGGTTTTAGAAGCGCTATGTCAGGAACTGTGGGCAGAGACCAATATGTATTTCTCATTCTGTCTACTGATCATCTGGTCCATACAGGTAGTCCCTGTGGGAGTCCCCTTGCCCCTCCTGGTGGCCCTCCTGAACCACACTTATATGTTTTTGGGGCAGCTTGTTTTCCCAAGTGGTCCACTCTGTGCCATGGTACGTATGTATTATGTCCTTTGCTCCGGTGTTGGGCTGTGCAGGCCCGACCGTCTCCTCCCACAGGCTCGAGCTGTCTGTGGCCTGAGTCAGGCACTGAAGCCTCGCTGGCCTCCAGGATTTCAAACTATCTGAGAGGCCTCTCAGCGTGAGCTATGGAAGAGGCATCTCTCTTCCCTCCCCTCCGTGGGCAGAGGGTGGGGTTCGCAAATCTTCACTTCTGATCCTTTTACTGTTATATTCTCAGAAATGTTAAGGGGGCCCAAGAGGGAAAAAAATCAGTTCTGAGGCATTTCCCACGCCAATTCCACACATGGCGCAGTCTCATACCTACAGATTTCCACTGTAACTAAAATGCCATTCCTCGAGGATGCAGCTCGGCGTGGTGGAGTGAGCTCTGGACCAGGGTGAAGTGACCTGAGTTCCGGTATTCCCACCATTTTTTACTTTTGTAACTTTATAGAGAAATCACTTTGTTGGGGCACAGAAAATGATTCCCCCAAATATGGCTTTTTGGCATGCTGAGTGCTTTGAAAATGAAAAGGCCTCAGAAATCAGCCTCGGAACCACGGTCTCTCTCAGACCTTCCCCTGCCTGCCTGTCTCTCTGATCCTTTCTTTTCTGAAGCACGGGGAAGGACTCTCTCTGGAATTTCTTTTTCTGACTAAGAAAACTTGTTTCCCAAAGAAAGGCAATTGTTTTAAGACTCCTTCCCTAGGGATCTCATCAAATAATCAGAAAAGATCAAGCAGAGAGGAGAAGAGACTGGGAGTCCTCACCATGCTCAGACGGACTTCTCTATTCCTCCTCGGGCAGTTGCAAGAGATTACCTGGGTTTCGTATCTGCATCATAAGACAGCCAGTGTTCACAGCTGCTCACCCCTCAGCTTCCCAGAACTTGTCCCATCCAGCTTCCAAAGAGAATCATTTACCAGATGTCTGTCTGCCTCTCAGGTCTGTACATCTCTCCCCTAGGAAGAGAGATTTGGGGCCTCAACTGTCTGGCCCCTCTTTGAGTCTCATGCTTTGTGTATGGCTTCTGTGTTTATGCACATTAAATAAATTTTGCATGCCTTTTTCTCCCATTAATCTGCTTTTTGTCAGTTCATTTTCCTGCAAATCTTCAGTGGGCACAGAGGAAGCTTTTTCTCTGCCCAGACTACTTATTCTCTTTGATTATCACTTTCCATAAAATGTTTTTGAAGATTGAATGAGGTAGTGCAAGTGAAGGTGCTTTGAACGTATACATGTGCTAAACACATGAAAAATGCTCTGTTGTTAGTTCAAAGAACTCTGTGATTGAGGCTTCTAATGAACATGATTCCATGAGGACAGAAGCGCACAGCTTACCTTTTTTTTATTCTGATCCTACAAAATGGTCTTGTCAAAAGACAAAATTACGGCAAATTTAAAGGTCTTAATTGGCTTTTATTTGCCATTCTAGAATCGGGCAACACCTCATTTTATAAAATAGAATGCGTGTTCCCAATGAGTTGAGCAGAGGAGGTTGGTTTTACAGACAGCAAAGGGCTGAGGAAAGCAGAGACAGGAAACAAAAAGTGGAAAAGTGGATTGGTTGTTTCCAAGTTACTTTCCTTGTAAAGGGTAAAGCAGAGGGACTTCCTTGTCTTGCCTACTGGAACTGGCTTGTTTGGGGATAACTGCTATTAGCTCTCTCCTGATTTCTGGGAGGGTCAGATAAACAACTTAGCTTCAGCTTGGTGGCCTGGGACTGAAGCATGGGGGACTCCATTCTGCTTTGGTCTGTTGGGCTTAGCGCAGGAGCTCAGACCCAACCCAGGGCCTCCTGTAAATTTTATTTAACAATCTCAAGGGATTATTATACTTGGAGTAGAAGTCTGTTCTATGTCACAAATCTGTTCACTGAACTATACTGAGGAAGCAATGGGACTAAATTTAAATTTGTTTTACATCGGAACAAAAAAACGATTGGAACAAATAAATGATTACTACATCAAGGTAAATTTCAACTACCAAACTGCAAAATTATGCTCTTGTGTTGTCCAAGTGTGTTGGTGGTTATCCCAGCACTCGTAGAGATGTTTCTAATTCTGCCTTCATTTGGCTCATTTAGCTTTGATGGAGAAAAGCTTTGTTTCTAGAAAAGCTGTAGTAATTGTTATTATCATCATTTTACTAACTACATTTATACAGCATGTAGCATGTATGTGCTTACCAGGCACTTGTCTAAGTGCATATACAGGGGCGGAAGGGGGTGATCGTTTTCCTCCCCATCATAAAGGTCATGGCTAACACAGAAGATAGGCTAATAAGAAATAGCATAATGAATTTATTAATGTGCA
Organism: Avahi laniger; assembly: GCA_963575035.1. Lineage (NCBI taxonomy): Eukaryota > Metazoa > Chordata > Mammalia > Primates > Indriidae > Avahi > Avahi laniger. The sequence continues at coordinate 17,211 of CAUYSK010025673.1, read as the reverse complement.
TAAGCATAGGAACCACACAAAAAAATATGGAATTTAGCAGGGCGTGTCGATACATACCTGTAATCCCAGGTGGGAGCTTGAGCCCAGGATTTCAAGACCAGCCTGGCAACATAGTGAGACCTTATTCCCTCCCCTACACACACACGCACACACGCACACGCGCACACGCACACACAATGGGCCCACTGGTTGATGTTGCTGGGAAGAGAGAAGTAGGGAAGTGGGGAGTACAGGTGTAATTGATTTTCAGGGGAAATGAATGAGCCCAAAGAACAATGGCCTGGGACCGGGTCCCTCTGAGCTCTGAGGGATGTGGCAGGGAGGTGAGGGACAGAACTTCACTGTGAGCAAAGCTTGTCTTACTATGCGGATGCAAAGCCTAGGTGATCTCCTGGAGCTGCCCTTGGAAGAATAGAGGACAAGTTTGTCTGGACTTGTTGAGGACTCCCAGTCTTTTCTGCCCTGGTGGTTGGTCTTTCCTGGTTATTTGGTGAGATTTCTAGGGAAGGGATCTTAAAACAATTGCATTTCTTTGTGGAAGATGTTCTCTGAGTCAGCTAAGGAAATTCCAGAGAGTTTCTCCCAGGGGTTTGGGGGGGAAAAAGAGGATCAGAGGGGAAGATCAGAGAGAGACCTTGAGGCTTCTTCTTTAGTTCAGCATGTCAATTCAAGGCACCGTATTTTGGGGTATCATTTTCTGAGCCCCAACACATATATTGACTCATGTAGTCCTCATAGCAATCCCAGGAGGTAGGTGATATTATTATTCCCACTTTACAGAAAGGAAACCGAGGCACAGAGAAGTTGCAGTTTACCCAGGTATCAGTACCTACTTACCAAGGTTGCTGAGGGTATTATCATGAAATTATGCATTTGAATAAAAGCTTGGTATATGGTATAACAGGTTCTTAGTCATTTTAAATTTACTCTAAGACTGCAGTCTCCAGCCCCCCTGCGGTGGACCTGTACGGGTCTGTGGCCTGTTAGGACCCGAGCTGCACGGCAGAAGGTGAGCAGAGGGTGAGCAAGGGAAGCTTCATCTGTGTTTTCAGCCTTTCCCCACTGCTTGCATCGCCGTATAAACTCCGCCTCCTGCCAGATCAGCAGCGGCATTAGATTCTCGCAGGAGCACGAACCCTACTGTGGACTGCGCACGTGAGGGACCTAGGTTGTGTCCAGAGCCTGATGACCTGGGGTGCGGCTGGGCTGGTGGCGCCGGCGCTGGGAGCGGCTGCAAGTGCAGACTGTCACTGGCAGAGAGGTTTGACTGCACAGTGAACGTGGGGCGCTCGAATCATCCTGGGACCCCCTCCTCGCCACCCCCACCCCTAATCCCTGGTCCCTGGTGCCAAAAAGGTTGGGGACCGCTGTTCTAAGGGTCACGAGTTAGTAATTATAGAAGTCCATGTGATGTTGGGGCTTGCACTTGGGCAAAACCACAGGTTTTGGCGGAAACAGATAAAAATAAGTACTTATTTTTATTTGGCTTAAATAGTTCCTTTCTTCTGCATCCTATCCTTATTTTCACTTTATAGATGGACTACTTTGAAGCAAAAAAAATTATTATACCTTGAAATAATTAATTAAACAATCTAATAACAAACTTAACACTATTAAAGAATAATAAAGGTAAGACCATATATATTAAAATTTTTAAGGGTAACATTTTTGGGAAACCTTGATGTTTTTAGCTATATGGAATATTATTATTATCATTTTCCATTTTACATAGGAAGAAACTGAGGCACAGAGAAGTTTCAGGTTAGCCAGGATAATAATACCTATTTTCCCAGATTTTATGCATATTAACAGGAATTAATATGTGTTAATTTATATCCTGATTTACACAACAGATGTGTCTTAAGAATATGTATATAAAATAAGTTTTTGGATTCAATTTTTATTGCATTTTAAATGTGATAAATGAAAAGATTTTTGCTAACATGTATAATTACCTTCCAGATTCTCTTTGGGATAAGTATGAATTTTTACATGCAATTCCATCTTAGGAAAGCACTGTTTTATAAAATCAGTGTTTAAGGCAAAGATGAGGTATGGTCACACTTACCGCTGGGACCACTAGACTCAATGCTATGTATATGGTGTTGTATGCAACTATCATTCTTTCTGACTTTTCACTGGTCATGGTTTATCATTGGGCCTCAGTTAGTTCTTTGATTTCTTCTTCCAGGATGTTAAGTGAGAAGAATCAGGTAGGTATTATCAGAATTCAATTTTGTTTTCTGTGGAAACCTCTCTCCCTAACAGATTATATTAATAAAAATCAAATAAAGTGCTTGTCGCATTCAGCCATTACATTTATGTTGATCATTTAAAAAAAATAATAAAAAAAGAATTAATCACCAAAAAAAAAAATGGTGAAAAGAACAATACCCTACATTTTTTACATTCTTAGTATGCAATGGACTTGTGCTACATGCTTTACGTGGATTATCTCACTTAACGTTTACCCACAAAGAGAGGGACATTCTGTCTCTTACACTCTGTAAGTGATTTATTCTTTCACTCATTCATCCTACAAATAATTTTTCTAATTGGATATTTGTTGTTATTTGACCGGCTACATACACCAATTTTCTTTTGCTTTTTCCCTTTGGTACTTTTGTCAATCATTTGCTTATAGTTTTAAATGTTCTCTTTTTTCTTCTTGGAATTTCCCCAATTCTGTGAATCCTCCTTAAATCTAGTTCAGATGCTACCCTTTCCATAAATCCTTTACAGACCACCCCAACCTAAAAAGACCTCTCCCTGTGCAAAATCTAACATAGCATTCATTTGACATTATTCATGAAGCTATTTTCTATCTTGAAATCTTGTTTAAATCTTTTGCTTAATTTTTACAAGTTTGTTTTCATCTCCAAGTGAAATACAGCTTTTAACACTTTGTATCCCTACAGCAGTAGTTCCTTAATAAGTAGTAGATTTTCATGTAGCCAGAAAACTCAACTCCCAGTTGAAAGGATATACTATATTACAGAATGGAAAACAGTCCGAATTCTGTAACCTAAGAAGTGCAATGCGTAATTGAAGGTTTGCTCACCAAGGAAATAGAGAACCTTATCACAAAAGCCAGAACAGGATTTGGGAAAGTGAAAATATAATATTTTTCTGTTATTAAGCTTCTTACTAAAATTAAGTCCAGACAGCAATCACATATTCTCAACAGTTTTATCCTGAGCTAGTCTCTACAACTGATTAGACCAGAAAGGGAGAAGATGACTCAAAAAAAGATTTTAAAAAGTTCTACTCCTAAAAAGAAGTTCTTAGAAAAAGATTTTGTTCCGGAGTGTTAGTTCAGACTAAATGAGGAAAATAATGCTGGAAATTCTAAAATGCTGAAAGAGACCAAGACCTCACAGTCTTTGAAAAATAGCAAATAGTAGTTCATTTTTGACGTAGAATTGTTCATTCATTCATTCATTCTTTTAATCCTTCTTGTATCACAGAGGAATGTTAAATTGAAGATGTAGAAGACACAGTCCCTACTCTGTACATACTTTCATTATAGCATTGTGAGCTGTGTTATACATTCATATTTAAGGACCCTCTAAAATGAGTGCACCTGCTTTTCAAGCAAAATAATTTTTTTTTTACTGGTTATCTGTTTTCCAACTCCCATAATTTTATCCATTTTGCAAAAGGAATTGATTACTTATCATGTTTGAGCCTCTTTTAAATGAGGTGAGTGTCCTTGTGAGTTTTCTATTAAGTTCCAATTGAGAAAATTAGTGAAAGTTGTAGGTAAGCATTAATTTACATGCAAATTGAGTTGAAAAAAACCATAATATTGAGTTTCAGATCAGAGTTTTGATTTTTTTTCTTAATAGTTAACATTTCTATTAGCATAATTTACACTGATCACATAATGCATTTGGTTTTGCTGAGTGCTAGATATTCTTACAAGGATCCCTTGGGATTAAAAATGAAAATTATGTAAAGGAAACTTTAAAATATTTTAAGTTTATTTATCTCTGCTTAGGTAATTTATACACTAATTGACCTGTTCCATTAAAAGAGTTTTCTTCATACTAGGGACAACGTTTACTTTTTCTTTCTTTGTTTTTCAAACATTTCAAGAAATGGTTGGATTGACTCTATTGCCTCAGTCTGAGAATAATTTTTATCATTTCTGAAGCAAAGGCATCTTGTCAGAGAAGTTACTTTGCATTTTAGTTTTATACAATCAATTGTGAATATCATGTCCAAGCATTTACATATTTACAAGATAAAAATCTTTATTTTTATTGGTTTACACTTTTTGTTACAAAAATGTGTACTCTCATTGCCAAACTATACCATACTCATTAGTTAGGTATTGCTTGGGCATAACTGATAATATTTTTGTAGGGTCCCCAACAACACTTAAGCGACTGCTCTATTGAGACAGAATTTAGAGATGTACCTCCCAGTTATAAGAATCTGTAATTTTGTTAAATTTAATACATTTGTTAGAGCAGGCACTCATGGGAAAATTCTGGTGCTTTGTGTATGTATGTGCAAGCTTGGGCCAGAGGAGGAAACTTTTTCTGGGCAATATTACAAAGAATGCTGTAGATAAAGATTCAAAAATGGTTTTGAAGAAATTGACAAGCTGATTCTAAAATTCGTGTGGAGATGCAAAGAACCTAGAAGAGCCAAAACAACTTTGAAAAATAACAACAAAGTTGGAGAATTAACACTACCTGACTTCAAGAACTTACTAGAAAACTACAATACTTAATAGTGTGGCACTGACATAAAGAAAGACAAATAGATCAGTGGAACAGAACAGAGTTCAAAAATTGACCTATACACATGTAGACAATTGACCTTCGACAAAGGTGCACAATTAGTGGAAGAATGGTAGTCTTTTTCATAAAGGTTACTGGAAAAAATTGGAGATTTACATGTAAAATATGAACTTTGATCCACACCTCCCACCATATACAAAAATTAAATTGGCTCTGTTTATAGCTGATAGCAACTTCTAGGAATTTGTCATGAGGACATTTCAGGACCTTACCAAATACACTAAAGACCTTCTTTATATATTTAGATGGAATAGTGTTGTTGGCAACTAGTGCATAAAAGTGCACACTCAGGGTGCAGTGGTGCACGCCTGTAATCCGAGTGACTCAGGAGGCTGAGGTGGGAGAATCGCTGGAGGCCAGGAGTTTGAGACCCTCTCTCTAAAAAAATTTTTAAAAAATTAGCTGGGCATGGTGGTGTGTGCCTGCAGTCCCTGCTACTCAGGAGGCTGAGGAGGGTCGATCGCTTGAGCCCAGGAGTTCCAGGCTGCAGTGAACTATGATTCCGCCACTGCACTCCGGCCGGGGTGACTGAAGGAGACTCTGTCCCTAAAACATTTTTTGAGTATACATTTTTTGAAAATGTATACTCATAGAAAAGGTTTTTCTTCGTCAAGCAGTTGAGATATTATAGTGTATCCAACAATGCATATTGTAGCTCTGATACTTTCTTTGAAAAAATGTTTTTAGTTACATATTTATATACTTGAAGTTCTGATATTATTACTACTTAAATGTCATTTATAAACTTCATTCCTTGTGTCTAAGGTTCTGTGGGGAAATAATATTTTCATTTTGCAAATCTTGAACTTTCTATTGTATTTTCTGTACTGAAATCTAATTGCTTGAATTTTCATGACAAATTATTATCATTTTGCTTTTAATTACCCTACAGAATTTTGCTTGTCAGATTACTTTATTTTTTTGTGTTATTAAAACAAAGAATGACATGGAATAGTTTGCTATTTCTGAATTTGCACATTCAATTATTTTTAAATAACATTGTAATACCTCCTCATTTAGAATATTTAAATGGTATTTTCAGTTTCTAAATTTAGCTGATTATCAAAAGGAAGCAAAAAAGAGCCTTGAACAGCCAAAATTGATATTGCAAAGTCTTTGATCTAAATTTCATGCATTTACAAGGTCCTGGCTTTATTCTGGGCTTTTCCAGTCTTGTTTTAGACTCAGACTATAAAACTGGGTTACTGGATTTCTCAGTCTAGAGTAAAATATAAAACTGCAAGTTAGAAGCGGACCACGGTGTAAAAACAGATGAACTGCCAACAGCAGGAAGTGACATCTATAAACCTGATAGCAAGGGAAAAGACACAAGGAAAAAAAACAAACCACAAAACAGCACATAAAACAATTTTTAAATAAACAAAGTAATATATAGAAAGATCATTGAAATAACAAGAAAGGTTTAAATTATGTATAGAACACTGTCTAAGGGTATAGGAAACTATATAGTACATACCCAGTTTCTATCGGTTCCAGTAGTAATTTGTACTTACCTTGCCCTTCCAACAGCTTTTGACACTGTCATATACTCTCTCCTTATTGAATTTACTCTATTTTTTTTGTGTGTGTTTATGAGGCGAAATATTCCTGCTTTTTCTCCTTCCTCATTGGCCACTCTTTCTGCCTCCTTTGCCGATTGAAGGTTGCACCTACCCAACACTTCTTTCTGGTGCGATTTCCTAGTCTCCCTTTGACGGTCTCTTCCACGCCGTGTCTTCAGTTGCAACGTTGAGATCATAACGCTCACATTTATAGCTCCTGGGCTCAACTCCAGACCATATTTCTAACTGACTGCTTGAAACTCTACTTAGATATTTCAAAGCTATCTCAAGCTTAATATCTGTCAAAAGACAGATTTATAATCATTTTCTTCTCCCCATCCACAAACCTCAAGCCTCTTCCAATGCTTGTCTGTCGATTGATTCATTCACTCATTTGCTCATTCGTTTATTTACTCATCAATTAAACAGATATATAGAGAGTGCCTAAGAGATACAATTCACTGTTTTAGGCACTGGGGATACCACGGGGGCAAGATGGATAATATTCCTGTTCTCACGGATGTTATATTTTAGTGGATGAAGACAGGCAATAAAAAACAAAAGAGAAAAACTTCAGGTAGGGACTATGTGTGCTGAAGAAAACAAATTGGACAATGTATAATAATAGAATGGGACTACGAGCCGCTCCTTTGCCTGGTCAGGGAAGCCTCTCTAAGGAGATGATATTTGGGATGATAGTAAGGGACAGGAAGGAGCCACAAAAGCAGAGAGCCGAGGGAAGAACATTCCAGAAGAGGAGCAGCTTATAGAGAGACCCTGAGGTAGGAAGGGGCTTGGTGTGCCTGAGTAGCAGTAAGGAGGCCGTTGCAGGAAAGGTGGGCAGGGATGGGGATGGCATCAGAGAGGCAGACGAGTGGCAGACACTTTGTAGGCCAGGGTGAGGATTCTGCATTTTTCTGAATGCACTGGAAAGCCAATAAAAGGTTTTAAACAGAGGAGACACATGATCGGATGTATGTTTTCAAGAGATCTTTCCTGCTGCGGGGTGAAGGATGGATTCAGTGGAGCAGGGGTGGAACCAGGAAGAGTTAGGCTGCTCTTACCCTAGTCCAGGAAGGAGGTGCAGCTCAGGAGCGGTATGGCCACGGTGGAGGCGGTGAGAAGGGACTTGGGAGAGAGCTGAGGAAGAGAAGAAGGGATGCAAAGGGGGCTCTCGTTTTGGTGTAAAAACCTAATTCAATGTAGTATCAATAATTTAGATGCGGAAGACCGGAGGGAAGGGCAGGGAGTAGGTATGGATAATGGGAGGGGCGGGTGGTAGGGAATTAAGAGTTTAGTTTCGGGCAGGCTCATTTTGAGACATCTATTAGACATTTAAATGAAAATGTCAATTAAGCATTAGAATTACATATGGACAAATCCGGAATTGCAGGGAGGGATGAGAGCTTGATTCATGAATTTGGGAGATATATGTAAAATTTTTTTAAGGCCATGAGATTAGATGAGATCACTTAGAAGGAGGATGGAGATGACAAAGAAGGGAAGAAGGTCTAGAAGGAAGTCTAGGTGCGCTCCGATATTTAGAAGCGTGGAAGAGAAGGGAAGGAACAGTGAGCAAAGGTCACGGAGCAAGAGGAATCAGTGAAGAAGGAGAAAAATGAGAAAAGCTGGAATGATGGGAGTCGGTGGAAGAGAATGTTTCAAGGAAGAGGACAATCATGTCAGATGATGCTGTGACTTAGAATAATTATCCATTTCGCAATTTTGGGCCAAGTGCTTGGTGTGCTTCTTAGTTGTTTTCAGTATTTGGAATATAGTTTATCTCTTGATTATGTTTTGCATGGTAACTATGAATATGAAATACCGCTGATTTTTGCTATACTCTTCAGGCTTCTTTGGAAAAAAATGTAGAACTAAATTGAGCTACGTAGGTATTACAGCTGCCAGATTCTATGGTTGTTATTTGGGATGCGTATGGTAGAATATTCCGTACAAGTCCCTCATCTCTGGGGAGTTCTGTAGGATGCTGGCCTTGCTCTCAGACACTAGTGCTGCTCATCCAGAGCCACTTAACCCTCACCGGTTGTCGTCACCTCATCCAGCATCCAGGCTTTAGGGCCAGCCAGCCCTCAGGAAGGAAAATTGTAAAGGCCATCACTGAATAGCAAATATCAAGGTGGCAGTGATATTAATCTCTCTTGACCCTGAGTACTGTTCAGTGGCTTTGGCTTTGTATCTTGTGAAAACAGTGCTACCTTACGTTCCATGCCCAAATCCACACTTGGTTTTCTGCCTGGTACCATTTGGCTCATTTGAGTCTGGATTCCGTTTTGACGTCCTTCTCTGACCGTAGAGTACCAGAACCCTGATCCTAAACCCTAGTCTCCATGTCTGGTCTCTGATCCCTGCTTGGCACCAGCCTTTTGTCTGTTATGAAATCTTGGCCCTCCTTACTCCTGCCGCCCCATTGTTCTTAACCCTCCTACTGAGACCTCTGCCTGTCACCCGCTGCCGCACTCCTGACGTTAATTGCTTGCTTTGTTGGAGTTCCTCTTTTTTTCCTGATTGCCAGACTTGTTTACCTTAGCAACACAATTGAGTTCTGCTTTATATCTGGGTCCTATATAATTCATATTTATAAATTTGTAATTCATTTAAACCACAATTCTAGGGTTTGCCTTCAATTTGGAATGACTTTAAGGCTTGATGGAAGCATTTTTTGTTATTATTTTTAATGGATACATAATTATACATATTCATGGAGTACAGTATGCTATTTCAGTACACGTATACTATATGTAATGAGCAGAGCAGTGGAATTAGCATATCCATCACCTCAAACATTTACCGTTTCTCAGTGTTGGGAATATTCTGAATCCTCTCTTCTAGCTATTTGAAAACGTCCAATAAATTATTGTCAACGATAGCCACCCCACAGTGTTAGAGAACACTGGCGTTTACTCCTCTTGTCTGGCGATAATTTTGTATCTGTTAACCAACCTCTTCCTCTGCCTTCCTCCCTTCCCCTTCCCAGTCACTGGTCACCGCTACTGTACCCTCTACTTCTATGAGATCAGTTTTTGTAGCTTCCACGTATGAGTGAGAACGTGGAGTATTTACTGGAAGCATTGTTTTTTAAAACTGGCATACTCAACTGTATATACAAAGTAGACTGCTTTAAAGAAGGAAGAAATCTACACATGTCCTTTACTCTCAGTATGATAGGCATTAGGGAAACACAGAAAAGTAAAATGTAGCCTCTGCCTTGGAGGAAATAGGTTTTTAAATACAGTCATCCGTACATGTTCTTTACAGACAGTGAATTCAGCTAGTCGCATTGAAAACTGTCCCTTGTTTATGTGACCCATGACTCTATTTTCACTGGAGCCCTGTGCTCACAAAACATGGCTGTTGGCAGATTTCAGAAATAAGACTCCAGCTAAAATACTGAGGGCCCCGGTTCTAGAATAAAGATGGACAAGGTGATATGCTAGTGCTCCATAATTATTTCTTTCTGCTAAACCTTGATTAATTGAAACATATGCATATTTTTCCCCACGTAAGGGACATACTGGAAATATTTAACTTCTTACGGTCATGCTGTGCTTTTCACAGATGACTGGAGCTTTGCCCAGGCATAAACCATCTCATCCTTCCCCAAACAATTTGTCAGTTGTTTAACCTAGCATAATTTGTTTTTCATGACCAGTAGAAATGACAGCGCTAAAATGTTTTACAGGGAAATAAAAATAAAATGGAGTTATGGCTGTGATTTTTTTAATATTCTCCCTCCCCCTCATTATTCTTTGATATAAAAATGTATCTTAACCTTTTATTCAAATGTAAAATATTTTTAACATTGAGAAAGCAGGAAAAATATTTAAAACTAGCCTTATTTTGTGAAACTAAAACCGTAGGAGTTTTATTAGAAACCGAAGCATGAATTTCAGTAAGATACTGCTGCAAAATAGAGTTTTGTAGATGGATTATGGGGGTTTCAGTGGTTACGCACACATAGCTCACATCCTTTATGTGAGCTTGCGACTGGGAAATTTAATACACTGTCTATTCAGATTGATGCTGGGCTGAAGCCTGGAGTTGTTTGAGAAAGAAGCCATTTCGTGTGCCCATTACCAAGCATTTACAATGAAAGGAACACCGAGAACATGTCAAGAGAGCTCATGCCCCTGGAAATTGTACCTTTCTGTGAGAAAGAGTATATCTCGAAACCATGAGATGAGATTGTGTAAACCTACAGACATAATAGTTTCCCATGGCATAAAAGTCTCAGAAGACACACATTTACCAGCTCTTGAAAAGTCTAGCTATGGATCAGCTAGGACAGCTTATTCTGTAGAATTTGGCTTAAATTTTAGAATTTCCTTTATCCACAAACTCATGTGAACATTCTTTTCAGAGGTAAGTACAGTAAGTGATGCATTAATTTTGTGATAGTTTTTTGCAAGGTTTCCATCTGTTTGTGTTTTTGAATAGCAGGGGCGGGTCAAGCTGTGATTTTTTTCCAACCCTGCGTTGCTAGCAAAGTTTTATTTAGGAATTGTGTGAGGATATAAGCTGATCAGTGGTCCCCCTTAATGGCAATTGTGGTCAACTGTGCAAAAACATTTGTGCCACCTCTGCGGTCCCCCTATTTGTATAGGTCTGCTCATTGAGGGGCAGGCATCCCGTAACAGGACTGGCTTACCTTGTTGCCAGTGGAACTCACCTTATTGGTGAGTATAATCTTGTAGCTATGAATTGTAGAATAGTTATGGTTGCCATGTTTTTCTAACGAGAAAGTGGGATGTGTGATCTGACAATGATCATTCTGGTTAGAGACAAGGGGACACAGACCTGTGAGTCTCTGGGGCTAGGTAGAGGATGGGTTACAGGGAGCCCCTTCTTGACAACTTAGGTCAGCTGGGTTTGCCTGAATTTTCCATCCTGTAGATGACTTCTTTCCCAGGAGCCTCTGGGTTCCATTGAAAAAAGTACTTCGTGGCTCCTGCTCCATCACTTTTTCTGATATGCTGGGCAGGTCTGACCCCCAGTGATGGACAGAGGTTAGTCCCCAAGTTGACATCCCTGCTATGGTTACTCTTAGCTTCTAGGTCATCATTTAGAATCACTCTATGGCTATATGTGTGCGGGGGAGGAGAGGAGGGGGAGAGAGATGTATTTTGTGATAGAAGTAGTAGTATTTATACTGTTTAACCAGTGAGTGTATGTATATATATATATATATATATATATATATGAATGTTTTTTAAAGATATAAAATGACTTCAGATAAATATGATAAACCCCCACTGTCACTGGCTGAATCTCACACCCCCCCACCACCATCAGTTCCACCTGTTCGTCTCCTCTGCACTTGTCGTCCTGCCTCCTTCCTGTTGCTATGGATGTACCCACCGGCGTGTTTCTTTCCTTCTTTCTGGCCTCCCACCCCCTCTTGCCTAAGACATGGCTTCAGCATCGTCCCTTCTTGCTCTGCATCACCTTTCCCTCTACTGGACCGTTAGCGTGAGCCCGGGAGCATGCCGTTCACTCGTCATCTTTACGAAACCCTCCCTTGACTTCACATCCCTCTCCAGCTGCCCTCTCGCTTTTCCTCTCCTTTACAAAAAAACTCCTTAAAAGAATCATCTACAATCAGTCTCCACTTCCTCTCTTCTCCTTTAAACCTCTTCCAAACAGGCTTTCACCCCTCTCCACTGTAACAGCTCTTGTCAACCTCCCGAAGGACTCTCAAGTTGCTAAATTCTGTGATCCGTTCTCAGTCCTCATCTTCCTTGACATGTTAGCAGGATTTGATGGAATGGAGGATATCTTGGTGTTTTTTTCCTGCCTTTTCAGTCTTCATCTCCTGTCCCCTGAATTTTGGAAAACCCAGGGCCCAGTGTCTGACCTCTTCCCTATCTAGCTTTCTCTCTGAGTGATCTCATCACTCACCTGACTTTAATGAATCCCAAATATGCATCTCTAGCTTGATTGAACTTCCTTCTCATGTGTCCTAGCCCCAAAGGCATTTTTGTGCTAATTGGAAAAAGCTGCCCTTTTCCTCAAGCACTTGACTGCCATCTTCTGGAAAATTTTCAGAGTAAACAGACACCTACCAGATGACTGTGAACGTGAGTGGTGTCTCCTCCAGCCGTGTGATCCTCGACCTTAGCAGTGGTTTCGTTTCCCCACTCCGGTGGTAGGGTGGTAGGTAATGGGTAACACAAGCTTAAAAGGTCCCAAACCAAACTTCTGATGCCCAGCCCCCATCCCATCCCATCCCTGCCTCTTCCCTTAGTCTTTTCTATTTCAAAATCCTTCTGCTTGCTGAGGTCAGACTCCTGGAAGTTATCCTTGATGCCTGTCTTTCTCCCACCCCAGCTTTAATCCATCAGTAGATGCTGTTGGTTTTTTTATTAGAGTTTAACCGCTTCTCACCACCCCACTGTTGCCACCTTGGTCCATCGTGTCTAACCTGGATTGTTCTGGTCGCACGCTTCCTCTCTCACTCCCCATTGCCTGTCCCCAACACGGCAGCCATAGTTGTTTCAAAGCTAGGTCGCGTCATGTGACCAAACCCTTCAAATGGTCTATCATCTCACGCAGTGCAAAGATTAGGGTCCTTGAAATGGCCCACAGGCCCTCCAAATCCAGGTCTGTCCGCAGCTCCCTTCCTCCCTCTGCCCCCTGCGTGAGTGCTCCAGCCACATGGACCGCCCTCTTAGGCTGAGCACACGTCTGCCCAGGCGCTGCCCGGACGCCCTTGCATCCAGCATGGCTTGGTCCCTCCCTTTCTTCTCACTTCCTCACCTCAGAGAAGCCTCCTCTGCAGAATGACCAAGCAACTTTCCTCCCCCGAAGCATTTACCATCCCCTACTGTTTTATTTTCCCCACAGCACTTAGCATCTGGCGCATGTACACTGTTTACTGTTTTACTTCACCTCCTTAGAATTTAAGCTTTGTGAGGCTAGAGACTTACTTTTTCCCCTTTACTGTATCCCAGTTTCTGAAACAGTGCTTGGCAAGTAGTAGGAGCTTGATAAATATTAGTCAGATAAATAAATGACTACCGGCATCCCTGAATCTGCCTGTGGAGCCCTATCCTTAAAAAGACACAAGGGTTTGAGATGGTCCTGCATGATTATAATCCCTCGATTCCAAGATAAAAGCCTTTTCAGGAGTCCAGGAACTAATTTAAACCACATTTGAAAATTGCATTGATTTTACAACGTTCCAGAAGGGCATTGGTTTTCTACAGAGAAAGCAAGCAGGCGCCATCTAGTGGCAACAAGAGAAGTTCACATTTGTGTTAACTTGAATTTATTGATTAATGACAAGTGACAATGTCGTCCCCGATCCAGAAGTTTATTGACTCTATGACAGTAACAATTGTGATAGCCATAAGTCCTCAAGTATGCGTTTCCCACAAAATATATTGAGCTGAAAAGAATACAATTCAATTTCGTCTAAGTTATTTCTGACTCATTTTTATTTATTAATTTTTGCTTGTTTTCTGGAATCTGACTTCTTTTGTTCCTCGTTGTTTTTCTTATTGTTTTGTCCTCTACTCATCTTTAAACTCTTACATTCACATGGTACTGGCCTAGGCACTGAATGGGCAATAAGATGAAGGCTCTCTCTTCTGGGAATTTATGTTCTCATACTAACAGCATCCATGAGGACAAACATGTGACAGAACAGGCCAAATGACGCGGTGATCCCGCCAGGCAAGATTTCTGGGGCCTGCTGAATCTTTCTTGTTGTATGTACTCTACCGTTAAGGGAATGAACTTTCAGGAGACTCAGCCTGCTGTTTTTCAGAAAGTAGCACGAATCATTACATGGAGAAACTAAGAGAGAAAAATATTCCTGTCCGTGCACATTGACAGGAAAGATAGAAATTAAGTCTGTGTCTGACGGTCACTCTCACACTCTGAAAGCGAGGCCATTTCAGTCCCTCGGTAAATTAAAGCAGAAGCTCCTTGGTCAGCTTTGGGCGTCTTCGACCTTTCCGGTGCCGTGCAGCCGTGGCGGTGGGAAACCTTTGCTCCCGGATGGCCTGAGCAGTGATCAGACGAGCAAGGAAAGGGGGTGAGAGAGGCCACAGAAGGGGAGGAACGCTTGGTGCTGACACAGAGCTTTGTCCCTGGCCGTTTGACACGGAAGACTTTGAGTGGTTCCGGAGGGCAAAAGTGGCACCAATGGACTGTGACACAAAAGCAGGTTTCATGCCAATGTAAACATTTTCCAATAAGAGTTTTTTCCAGAAAGGTCCAAGTCTCAGTTCTCCATCAGTGGATGGGTCCAAACAGAGGCTGATGACAACCTGCCATGGATTTGTCGAAGCATTTAAGATTCTCTGATCCTCTGAAAGACCTTTTTTCCTCCCTGCGCGTAGTGGAATCCTCCCCAATCTTCAGTATTCAGGCCGTATCCCACTTCTTTTCTGGGACACTGCAGCTTGAAGCCATTTATCCAATCTCTACTTTTCACATCATTTTAGTGTAGCTCGGCACTGATTTCATGCTGCTTGCGTTAGCTTTTTTTCTCTGTGATACAATCATTAGCTCTTCAATTTGGCGATAAGCTGCTTGAAGACAGGCGACCACATCTTACAACTGCCTCCTGTTGGCCTTGCCATTTAATCTTCAAAGTGAAAATTAAATGTTTATGGTGGGGAATGGTAGAAACGCTACTACTAACTGCCTCAGCTGGCATCTGGGTCCAAGACGCTTAGCCTTTGTCTCAGTTTGGCAGAGCGATTCTTCAGCTAGTTATTAGAGAAACTGAAATATTTGTTAAGATTTGTTCCCTTGTTAAAATTATACTCAGGTTTTAAACATGATAGTACCATACTGCTTCTCTTTCAGATTGTGTTGTTTTCATATACCTGTTATTTCCGGATATAGGTTTAGAAATTGATAGTACTACAGTTGGTAGTATGCTACTTAAATTTTAAAAAATACTAGTTTTCTGTCACTTTTGTGGTTAGTTTTTCCTTCTGCCTAGATAGCGATTTTTTTTTTTTTTGGATTATGGTAAGTATTTGATGTAATACTCTGTTATCTTTTTTTTTTTCTTAAGAAAATGTCTTTCCACAAGTTGATGTAGTATTTTGGATAGTATGTTTTTAAGCTAAAATATTCCACGTTGTTTCTTTTTAAAGAATTAAGCAAATTTTGTTTCTAATTCGCCTTGCCTTCTGAGGATATGTTTATATATCTTAGCATTCCATCCTGATGGACTGGTGATATTGAAAAGGCAAGTACTAACAGGATTCATAGGTACCCTAGAATGACTTTGACAGTCCGGTGCTGTTATTTGTTTTACCACATGGAGTTGACGGCCAAAATTCTCTTTAAATTATTTAATAGGCTAGGTGGTTTAAGAAGTGCTTATAGTACTTAATTGCTTATCTGAAAATTAGCAAATTTAAAATTCACAGCATTTGTACTATGTTTACTATTTCCAAGTATTAACTGTGATTCTTAGTAACTATTGTGCTCTGTCATTATGAGGATTGAAGAGACAATATTGGATACTTTGACTTATAGTTAAAGAAACATGTTTCCTCATAATTATGGCAAAAAATGCATGGATTTAGGTTGTATTATTTTGTCTTTTGTAGAATATGCTGAATTTCTACATTCCAAAGGAAAGAAATTCACAGATTTCGACGAAGTTCGCCATGAGATTGAAGCAGAAACAGATCGAGTCACGGGAATGAATAAAGGCATCTCCTCTATACCCATTAATTTACGAGTCTATTCCCCACATGGTAAGTAAAATAATGAAATTTCAAATTCTTCTCGAACATTTTTACTATGTTAATTAACGTACATTATCTGTATAGAAGAGACAAGATGTGCTGAGTTTCTTGGATAATGTTTGAACACTGCCCTTCATGAATGGTATGGTTCAAAGAGCTCTTTGAATATTTGTGGAGAGTCAGGAGGAGATGACTTTAAAAAAGTCAGAATTGAGTTAGTCATTTAAAAAATTTCCTTTATTTTTCTTATAAACATTTAGAATTCAAGAGGGTTATATATGAAAACTTGCATTTTTAGTATCTTTAGTCTTTGCAGAAGTCTTAGTGGTACATGCTACTATGGTTTAGTCTTCCTCTGTTTGATTTCCTTGCAATCCTGTATTTTTCCGTTTATTTTCTTCCTGAAGAATCAACTGTGATTTTTTTCCCCCATGGACTAGCAGCAGAAACTTACAAATTAGATAACCAATTCATGATAGATGATGGGAAATAGCCTCTATTCTGACTAAATTTTTAGTGGGACAAATTTTCTTTTCTCCGCCTCTACCTGACTCTGTTGCTTTTGAAACAGAATATGAATTATATAAGCTCAGTTATGACTTGGTGCCAACACATTGCACACAGAGAGGTTAGATTGGAGTCATGTTGTCACTGACTCTGCTTGTATAGCCTGCTCAGTAAACCCAGGGCACCACAAATGGCTAACAGCTTTTTACTAGGCTAAGTGGCTAACCTTCTATAATAGCACATGATGCTTTTTAAGGGAAGGGCAGATCTTACCCTGAGAATTTTTATACCATTTGAAGGTGATGAACAAGGCTGGCAGACAGCATGTGCATTTACCGTACAGTGTTTTAATTATAACTCCCGAGTTACAGATATGACAGCTCTTGGAGAAAACTGTTAGGCATGCAAATAAGTGCCTTTCAAATTATGTTGAAGTGATCATTTGGCATAGCACGATCATATCATAAAAATAGAAAAAACTAGCAAAATCATTTTGCATTCTATGCTTTTTATTTTAGCACACTTGGAGTCGTTCAGATACACAATGTATACAGCTGAGCTAAGTGACAGATGATTCTTTATTGTCATTGTTTAGCA
>CAUYSK010025671.1:0-26322 GCA_963575035.1 Avahi laniger | reverse complement strand
AGAAGAATGGTAAAATCATTGATACTTTATGAAAAGTTTATAGGGACAATGCCCCAAAGAAATCAGCAGGTTACAAATGGATAACTCATTTTAAGAAGGGATGAGACAAGGTTGAAGATGAAGCCTGCAGTGGCAGACCATCCACATCAATTTGCAAGGAAAAAATTCATCTCGTTTGTGTCCTAACTGAGGAGAACCAACAATTAATAGCACAAAAGATAGCCAACACCACAGACATCTCCATTAGTTCAGGTTACACAATTCTGACTGAAAAATTAAAGTTGAGCAAAGTTTCCACTTGATGAGTGCCAAAACTGTTGCACCCAGATCACCTGCAGATAAGAGCAGAGCTTTCAATGGAAATTTTAAACAAACAGGGTCATGATCCTGAAGCATTTCTTGGAAGAATTGTAACAGGAGATGGAACATGGCTTTACCAGTATGATCCTGAAGACAAAGCACAATCAAAGCAATGGCTACCAAGAGATGGACGTGGTCCAGTCAAAGCAAAGGTGGACTGGTTGAGAACAAAGATCATGGCACAGTTTTGGGCGATGCTTAAGGTATTTTGCTTCTTAACTTTCTGGAAGGCCAAAAGAAAATAATATCTGCTTATTATTTTAATATGAGAGTATTTTGAGAAAGTAAGCCAAAGCTTTACAGAAAATCGCCTGAGAAAGCTTCACCAGAGAGTCCTTCACCGCAACGATGCTCCGGCTCATTCCTCCCATCAAATGAGGGCAATTTGGGGAGAGTTTTGTGGCATCCACTTTTCTTCAGTTAATAATGTAAAAAAGACTGCATTAACATGGTTAAATTCCTAGGCTCCTTAGATCTTTAGGGATAGATTAAATGGCTGGTATCATTGCTTACAAAAGTGTCTTGAACTTGACGAAGCTTATGTTGAGAAATAAAGTTTATATTTTAAATTCTATCTTTTAATCTAATTTTCCCATGAACTTTTTGAAGTCTTTTTGTATGTACTGTTTGCTATACCTACTAAAAAGATGAAACATCTTGCAAAGAATGTTAAAATTATCACAATGACAGTCATAAGTAAACAATAATTTCCTTCACTATCTTCAGCACATGAGTTTAGAAACATGACAGAAGTAAGCCCATTATCCAAAGTGAGGCACCACAAGAGCAGAAGAACGGGCTCCACTTGTACTCACCATCAAATTGGTACTAACTGATCAACACTAGGGTGATCACATGGCAGAAATACTCTCTAGGGATTAGGGGGACAGTGTGGGATGGTAAATCCACAACTAAAGGACACGGGAAGCACTGTAGGGGGGGAAGGACACGCCTTTAACACACACTTGGGTGACGCAAAGACATAAAGTGTAACCATAATGTTTGTACCCTCACAATACCCTGGAATAAAAAAAAAATAATAAAAAATAAAAAAAAATTTAAATAAATAAATAAATAAATAAAAATGAAACATGACAGAAGAAAATGATTATTTGCAAGTACTGCTGAAGTACAGTTCTCATACCAATATAACACAGATGAGCAGCTAATGGAAACTATTGTAACCCTTACTAGTAGGAGGAAAAAATATTTTAGTGCATATCCAGGTGAAAGATTTTGGCTTCATTTATAGCAAATCTGTTTGGGGTTAGATGTGGTCGTTAGGCTATAAAGAAGATCATTTTCCTTGTGGAACACATTGATCTAAGGTGGTTTAAATGGCTCTCGTGTAAAAGCAACAAGTTAAACAGCCATAATTTTTCTTTATAGCCTTTGTTTCCTGAAACCAAGGCCTATACCAGATAGTCTGTACAGGCATATCTCGTTTTATTGCACTTCACTTTATTCGGTTTCACAGATACTGCGTTTTTTACAAATCGAAGGTTTGTGAGAACCCTGTGTCGAGCAAATCTATCGGTGCCATTTTCCTAACAGTGTGTGGTCATTTCATGTCTCTGTGTCACATTTTGGTAAGTCTTGCAATATTTCAAACTTTTTCATTATTGTTATATCTGTTCCAGTGATCTGTGATCAAAGATCTTTCATGTTACTATTGTAATAGTGTTGGGGCCCTCGAGAACTGTCCCCATAAAAGATGGTGAACTTAACTGATACATGTGTGTGTGTCCCGATGGATCCACTTCTTGGTATTCCTAGTATCTCTCCCTCTCCTTGGGACTCCCTATTCGCTCAGACACAACAATATTGAAATTAGGACAATTAACGACCCTACAATGGCCTCTAAGTGTTCAGGTGAAAGAAGAATCACATATCTCTCACTTTAAATCAAACACTAAAATTGACGAAGTTTAGGGAGAAAGGCAGGACAAAAGCCATGATGGGCTGAAATCTAGGCCTTTTACACCAAACAGTTAACCAAGTTATGAATACAAAGGAAAAGTTCTTGAAGGAAATGAAAAGTGCTACTCCATTGAACATATGCATAGTCAGAAAGCAAAACAGCCGTATTGCAGACATGGAGAAAGTTTGAGTGGTCTGGACAGAAGATCAAATCAGCCCTGCAACATTCCCTTAAGCCAAAGCCTAATCCAGAGCAAGGCTCTAACTCTCTTGAACTCCATGAAGGCTGAGAGAGGTGAGGAAGCTGCTGAAGAAAAGGTGGAAGCTAGCAGAGGTGGGTTCATGAGGTTTAAGGAAAGAAGCCGTCTCCGTAACATAATTTAATAAGTGCAAGGTGAAGCAGCAGGAGCTGACGTAGACGCTGCAGCAAGTTATCCAGAAGATCTAGCTAAGATTATTAATGAAGGTGGCTACATCAAACAACAGATTTTCAACGTAGAGAAACAGCCTTCTATTGGAAGAAGACGCCATCTAGGACTTTCATATCTAGAGAGAAGTCAACGTCTGACTTTGAAGCTTCAAAGGACAGGCCGACTCTCTTATTAGGGGCTAATGCAGAGGGTGACTTTGAGTTAAAGTCAGTGCTTATTTACCATTCTGAAAATTCTAGGGCCCTTAAAAATTATGCTAGATTTACTCTGCCTGTGCTCTACCAATGGAAATGGAACGACAAAGCCTAGATGACAGTAGAACTATTTACAGCATGGTTTAGTGAGTATTGTTTACTGAGTAAGCCCACTGTTGAGAACTGTCACTCAAAAAAGAGTGGGTGCGGTGTCTCACACCTGTCATCCTAGCACTCTGGGAGGCTGAGGTGGGAGTACTACTTGAGTTTAGCAGTTTGAGAGACCAGCCTGAGCAAGAGCAAAACCCCGTCTCTACTAAAAATAGAAAAATTAGCTGGGTGCAGTGGCGCATGCCTGTAGTCCCAGCTACTCAGGAGGCTGAGGCAGGAGGATCGCTTGAACCCAGGAATTTGAGATTGCAGTGAGCTACAATGACTCCACTGCACTCTACGTGGGGTGACAGAGTGAGACTCTGTCTCAAAAAAAAAAAAAAAAAAAAAAGACTATTTTCAAAAGATTCCTGCTCATTGACAATGCCCCTTGTCACCCAAGAGCCCTGATGGAGATGTGCAAGATGAATGTCGTTTTTATGCCTGCTAATACAACATCCATTCCACAGCCCATGGATCAAGGAGTAATTTGGACTTTCTAGTTTTATTATTTAATAAATACACTTCATAAGGCTATAGCTAGCATAGATAGTAATTCTTCTGACGGAGCTGGGCAAAGTAAATTGAAAACCTTCTGAAAGGATTCACCATTCTAGATGCCATTAAGAATGTTTGTGATTCATGGGAGAAGGACAACATATCAACATTAAGAAAAGTTTGGAAGAAGTTGATTCGAAACCTCATGGATGACTCTCAGGGATTCAAGCCTTCAGGCTCCCATGAAAATGGACCCATCTAATGAATATTTCTTGAGTACATGTTTAAAGCCCCCAAGAAAGAAGACTTACCCCAGGTTATCCATTTATAGCTCTCACTTGTTTTCAACTTCTGAATTGATGTGATGTTTTTGCTGCGCTGTAGTGAACTGCTTCTCAAACCTATGTGCATGCAAATTACCTGGGAATCTTATTAAGATGCAGATCCTGATTCAGGAGATGCAGGTGGAGCCTGAGATTCTGCATTTCTAAAACATCCCAGGTGACACCGATGTTGGCAAATGTAAATAGAAAAGCTGTAGAGATCCTCAGATCATCTGTCTCAGATCACATGAAGATGTTTTTTAAAGCCAAAATCCCCGGACCCCAAGCCAGACCAGCCGAATCAGAATCTCTGGGACGGGGCCCTAGAATCTGCATTTTAACAAACTCTCCAGGGGATTCACATATACACCAAATTCGGAGTTTAAAAAGAACCCTAGATGATTCCTATGATTGGGTATGTTTAAGGAACATTAAAATAGAGTAGGTAGCTTTTTGGAAATTCAGTACAGCAAAACATGGAGTAACCGAAACTACCAAAACTTGACATAAGAACTTAAACTGTATATTAATATAACTTGAATGGTTCCAAACTTTAAAAATTCCTTGCTTTAAGATGCAGCATTTCAACATGACTCTTTTGCCCATGGCTTTGTTGAATTCATAGCACTTAAGAGCAGGAGCGGGTCCAGGATCCCCCAACCCCACTCTGGGGTTTCTCAAGGCTGAATGGTTGCCAGCAGCTAATTCCAAATGATTTAGATCTTCACTTCTTCAGTTTATGCTTTGAAGACAAAGTTTAAGAGAAACAAAGGATTTGAAGGTATGTTTCATAAAATGTTGCTTGAAGACATTTCAAGAGAAAATCATTTATAAAGAAATGTTCTTTCGGTCGAGCGCTTATAAAGAAATGTTTTTTCGGTCGAGCGCGATGGCTCATGCCTATAATCCTAGCACTCTGGGAGGCCGAGGCGGGTGGATTGTTTGAGCTCAGGAGTTCGAGACCAGCCTGAGCAAGAGCGAGACTCCGTCTCTACCAAAAATAGAAAGAAATTAATTGGACAACTAAAAATATATAGAAAAAATTAGCCGGGCATGGTGGTGCATGCCTGTGGTCCCAGCTACTCGGGAGGCTGAGGCAGGAGGATCGCTTGAGCCCAGGAGTGTGAGGTTGCTGTGAGCTAGGCTGACGCCACGGCACTCACTTTAGCCCGGGCAACAAAGTGAGACTCTGTCTCCAAAAAAAAAAAGAAATGTTCTTTCTTTACCCTTCTTACTTCTTTCAACCAATTAGTGTCTGCCTACTTAGGCTGTTACTGTTAGCATCCAACAATGGTGTATGTGTGTGTAAAAGAGCTTTGTCAACTGCAAAACACTGGAGAAATGCAAGGTGGCATGACTTTCATCACAATGGAGTCTCAGGCAATAGGCTCAGTCCCCCAAATAATAAATTAACCTTAAACACGTGCTTGGAGTAGAAGCAGAGTGAAAAGTTCTGCTCAAACCCTTTCTGATTTAAGCTGATGAGAACCACAGAAAGAGCCAAGCTGTACTGCAGAAGGCTTGGAGAAGAGGGGGAAATTTAACCCAGGGAAAGACAACTAATACGCTTTAGAAGAAACATTAAATACCACTATCAGCCCTGAATGGCTTGTTAACTTCTCATGTATCAGATCATTACGGAGCAGGTATAGCAGAGCAAGAAGAGAATGGTGGGAGGGAAGCTGGACCTCTGTAACCTAAGGGACCGCGTGGGGACCTAGGAGTCAGGAGACCACATCTGGTCACCAAACATGTGCCAGCACTAAGGCGTTTCCTGGGATTTGGGACTTTCAATACTAAAACTATAAAGTTCTCAGGAAACCAGCCTGAGTTGGTCACCTTAAGACCATGCCAACTCGATTTCTGATCCACTATATGTTGAACAAGCTGCATAACTTCTCCACACCTGATTTCTCCCACTCATAAGTGTTCCTTTTCTACAGGAGAATTTGCTCTCTTATCAAACATCACTAAATTCCACTGCCCCCCAACATCAGAACAAAGATGTTCTGATGATTTTTTTTCCTGAATTTTTGGGGAAACTAGAAACTTAGCCATTTGTGGAGAAAAGATTCCAGAAAAAGTTAGGAGTGCGTTGTCAATGCTAGGACTTGGAGTTTTGAAAGAAAACCTGAGATGTGAGATTCAGTGAGTCTCCTGGGGATGGAGATGAGGGCAGAGGAAATAGAGTAGAAACTATTCAAAGCAGCTAGTCAGGGTACTGTTTCCAGAAAGAAGTCAGTTCTGGGAAATTCTGTGCACAGAGTCCAGGGACATTGCCAAGCTGGAATTCAGGTGACTGCAAGGAGAATGGTTTTGTCTGGAAACTAAGGGAAACCCTGGACCTTAAGAAGACCTAGCTTTCCTAAGGGGCTAGACAGGCTGAAAAAAGCAGATTTGGCTTCAAACTGGAGGATGGAGTGTGGAAAGATAGAATGATTGAAAGGATCAATGGCCACTATTCCATAGCCCTCCCATACATAAATAGAAGGATCAAGCTATTAAAAGACCAGCAGGCAAAAAGGTGAGATGGAGGAGCTGGAACTTGCTTGCAGCCTGAATGGAGTACCATGGAGCTGTGCACATGGAACTTCTCAAATGTGTATAGTTTGCATGCCGGGATCTTCTCAAACCACAGGTTCCTATTTGGGCAGTTAGTTGTGGCTCTACTACAACAAGCATGCAGAAAGAATGTGTCAAAATCAAAAATCTGTGGTGTTTTCTATAAGTGCAGTAGTTATTCAGAGAAGAATCTCTAGAGTCCTGGGCAAAGAGACAGCCTTTACCTGATAGTTAAAAGATGGCCAGGAAGAAAGAAGAGTTGGCATTGCTGGTGGTGGGGAAATCTCCAAAGTGAAGCTGTAGGAATGCGCTCGTTTAAAAGTAGAAGAGTCTGTTTGGGAAGTAATGAGAACTAAAGTAGAATTTAACAGTGTTTCCCAACCTTTCAACTTCATGGCACTTACCGAAGAAAATGGTAATAATAGTATGGGACAAATGGAGGCAACCAGCTTGCTGGTACTGCCCTCTGAACCTTATTGAGGCACACCAGTGTGCGTGGGCCATTGGTTGATATACTCTAGAATAATGAGTAAGGAATCAGGTATAGCAGGCCCTGGAGTAAACGAGATAGAGACATTCAGACTTGATTTGGTAGAACATGAAAAAACAACGTAAAAATTTGGAGAGGAAAATGAAATGTTAAAAATAGTACTTTAAGAAAAATACAACCACTACATTACCTAGGATGGATTGGAAGGTGATGAGTTGAGAATGGAGGACAGAAGATACTTTAATAATAAAAGAGGTAATACTGTTTTGTGCAGTTAGTGATTCAGCTGAGGTACTTCTAGCCTCTTAATATTGCTAAAACAATCATTTTTAAAAGATTGAAATAAAATTTAAAATGAAGTATTAGCAACATGATTTCTTCTGGTCATGGTTTGAATGATGATGACAATGTCACATGCAAGGTATCCTGTTGTTAACTTAAAAAAATGAAAAGAAATCAGTTTGAATAAATTAAACATTGCGTTCCTAAATATGTTTCTCATTACACGTAAGCCACAGAGCTGATGCTGGAAAAACAATAATGAAAAAGACAGGTGATATGGAACCTCCAGTCTCAACAAAAGCCTAAAATAGAAAACATCCGGGCTATTACAATGTAGTAAGCACTGTCACAGAAGCAATATACCCAGAGGAAGATGCAATAAATTCTGAAGTTGAGGGTATAAATCCTTTGATATCTTAGCTGGACCACGAGGAATGAATGTGATCAAATAGACACAGAGAAAGGAAAAGCATGAGCAAAAAAAGGTGAAGTTGCACAATTTGTTCTTTTCCTGATGTGGCTGGTATAATGCGGGTGGGGAAAGGGCAGGGGGAGGGGCAAGGAGGGAGTATTAAGAGATGAATCTGGAAAAGAGTAGATCCTCTGAAACTTCCTGTCTCTCTTGGTGGAAAATAGCATTTGTGCCAGTCGCTCCTAGAGAGGCTCTGGGGTGTGTTTGCCCAGGAGCATGGGCTCTAGCACCAGAGAACCGGGAATCCAGTCGTAGCTCCCGCACCTGCTAGCTGAGTGACCCAGGACAAATTGCTTAATCTCCCCGAGTGTAAAATATGGGTAACAATATGGTCCTTTTAAAGTCGTGAAGAGTAAATGAATAAATGTATGAAAGCACCGAGAACATGGCTTGGAACATTGGAAGTGGTCACTTAAGTGCCAGTGATTTATTATTATTTTAACATCGTCAGCAATCATATGTCATTATTTGGGTTCTCTTGTTAGGAAGATACAATTTTAAATCTGAGCTTGTCTTCTTCATGGGTGTACGGTGTGATTTTGTAGGTTCTGTGAGGGGAGGAATTTGCTGAAATATCCTTCTCCAAAACATCCTGGAAGTGTACTCATCCGCTACAACACCTGAGACCCTACCAGCAGAAATGCATTAAGGTTTTGGGCGTTTTAGGAGTTCTTTTAAAGATGTTAATACTTTAGGAAGAGAGAACACTTTTTTTCAGCCATAAGCACCTCAGCATGGATTAGTGAACCGCACCAGGCAGGAGAGAGGGCTGAGCCAAGGACATGCAGTGTTGGACAGGTGAGAAAGAAGTTTCTAGCTTGGAATGGACCTGTTGGAGGAGGAGCGGGAGGCCCTGTGTGGAGTCTTCCGGGATCTTTGCAAGCTAGGGATACTTTTAGTCTTAAGAGGGGAAAAGGGAATTTAGCTAAACAGGAGAGCGGCCTGGAGGGCACAAGATTGCTAACGCCACGATGTTGTTTAGGGTCAATCCTGTTAACAAAAAGAGTTGCTAAAATGGCTTAAAGAAAGTTGCAGTCAAGTCCGGCTGATTTGACCCTCCCTGTTTAAAAAATGTTAAGGTTATAAGCGCTCGTACATTTTATATAAAATGATTACTGATAGTAATATAGAGGAAAACATCCATATCTATATTTCTCTTTTTTGTTTGAAGTTAAAGCTTGCAGCAGTCAGAATGCATGACTCTCTTGGGGTGCTGATTTCAAGGTTGCAACTGTTTCCTAGTGATGTGGGGGCCTGTGTCAAGTCATTGCACATCTACGAAACTGCTGGTAGGGTTTCCCCCTAGAGAGGAAATAGTTCACTGGAGCTTTAGTGCGGGGACCAGCACAGGTAGGTGAAATGTTTTTATAATTGCCACTAGGAAAAAGAGAGGGCCCAGGGGGATCCTTCTGCCCAAGGGAGCCCCTCCCTGGTTATAACCTAATTTGCTGTGTGTATGTGGACCAGATGGGTGGAATTAAATCTTCTAAGGTGTTGTGGTTAGATTGTTTTCAAATGTCTGGAGACTCCAGGAAACATGAGAAGTCCTCTTTCTCTTTCAAAGGACCATCCTCTTGTGGTTCAAGTGTGGGCTTTTGAAACAAACTGTAACGTCTGTGGCTATAGGGTGGGGTCTATTTGTTTCCCTATTGGGGTGTACATGAAGGCTCTGAATTTTTTGACCTCATGTTTGTGTTTGATAAAGATGGCTCTAAGGTAGCAGGATAGGGGACTGGAAGCTAATCAGTCATGGAAGAAGGTCCTTGCTTTCTACAGATCGGTCTACCCTGAAGAACTGGCCACCCTGACCTTCCTGTTGTAGTGATTTAGAGTATTTATACATCTCTCTTCCCATGGCACAGTGAAAATAAGCTACAGAAAAATAGCAGGAGGTTGCCTAAGTGGTTAAAAGGAGGCAGGGCAAAAAAGGCAGGAGGAAGGTATTGTATGTAAGGTGAAAGAATACAAGACATATGACTAAAACGAACTTTGAAATACACGAAATAAATACAAGCATCATATGGAATTGTCTCCTGAAGAGGTCAGCCCAAATGCAGTTTCTTATCTATTACAGGTGCTGAATTATCTTGAAACGGAATGTTTCTGTGATCAGAAAGTTAAGAAGATAACCCTCCTCCTACACCCTTGGCACAAAATCAGGGCATATCTATACCTGGAACACAATGTGTTATACTGTTTGCTGAACTTTAAGAAAAGTCTAACAAGATTGGAGTCAGTCAATAGAACACCTGAAATGATCAAGGAGATTAGGGCTTCCATATTCTTTCCATGAGGAGCTACTGAAATGGCAGAATTCTGCAGTGTAAAACGTAGAAAGATGATGTTACAGCTGAATTGTGTGCCCCCAAAATCGATATGTTGAAGTCCTAATCCCCAGTACCTCAGAATGCTGCTGTATTTGGAGATATGTCCTTTAACACATTAACTGCCATGTGAGTTGTATTTATTTCATAGTAGTTTTGAGCCCAGGGCCTTGTGAAGCATATGTAACTCACATATCGCTTTACCTTCAGCCACGTGAACTATTTTTCAAGTTGCCTATAACTTATACACAGAAAACTATAAAAAAAACAAATTTTTCATTAAATTAGAAAGGATTGTTTTGTTTTCAAAGTTTTCATTCTATTTTCATAATAAAACCCGTGGCCCCAAGAAAAAAAAATTTTTTTTTTAGCGTGACAGTCAATATGTTAAAGAGGTAATTAAATTACAAATGGGGTTATTAGGGTGGGCTCTAATCCAATATGACCGGTGTCCTTATAAGAAGGGATTAGGAGAGAGAGACACATACCCACACACTCACCCAACCTCCCACTCAAGACAAGTAAATGCACAGGAAGAAGACCAGGTGAACGCCCAGTGAGAAGGTGGAGCCAAGGAGACAGGCCTCAGAAGAAACCAAACCTGCCAATACGTTGATCTCTGACTTTGGCCTTCAAACTGTGAGAAAATAAATTTCTGTTGTTTACGCCACCTAGTCTGTGGTATTTTGTTATGGCAGCCCTAGCAGATTTATACCGATGAGAACAGATATGATCAAATGATTTAGAATTATGAAGGGTCTAGAAAAGGATGTCATCATCTCAGGATACCTCTAGGTCAGGGTTTCTTAAAGCAAGGTCTGCATAATACCCGAATCAGAATCACCTGTGATACTTTTTAAAAAGCAGGTTCCCAGGTCCACTGGACCTAGAGTATTCGAATGGTCTGGTTTGAGGCCTAAGACTCTGTCTCCTTGGTAGACAGCCCAAGTGATGTTTTTGCACACCAAAGCTTGTGACCTACCATTCATAGTCCTGTCTAACCTCTGGCTCTTTTCTGGGCCTGAAAAATTCTGGGCCTCACTTAGATATATACTAATTATATCTCACCAAGTGCTGGTGTGTCTGTTGCTCTGGCAGATGTTCCATGATCCAGGAACCAGTTGTAAATCTCTTTGAAAGCCATCTCCCTCCAGGTGTCAGCAAGTGTTTACCCAGCATGTGGGAAAGCAGAATGAGATGGACCAAATGGAATCCTTAGGGGAGTTTACTCTTGATTCTGGAAAGAAATATGTGCCTCACTTATCGTGCTTACTTATGAATATAATGATGTATTTTGAATAATAATTTACAGTACATATATTATTTCACTGATGAGATTTATTTAAAGATCTTATTACCTTGGCACCAAAATTAACAGAGAAAATGCAAGGAACAGAATGAGCATATCTGACTTTTCTGTTGCTATGTATCAGTTGAGCTTATGTGGAAATTTCCCTAACATGGCCTGTGCCATTTTATGCTCTGTACCATTAAAATATAATATTAATGAAATAGATAAATAACATATATAAATAAAAATAAGCTACTAATAAATGGAACGGAATCTAATAAATACTTAAGACAGGCTGTGTGTTTTCATTTATTTCTTCATCACCAAAGGGAATGGGAACAGAAAATATTTTTTCACATGGCATAAGGTGAATTTTCTTTCCTTTACCTGTGGACCAAAGAGGAACTGAAGTTACAGAGAGAGAGAACGAGTTGAGAGTCCAAAATAAACACAGTGATGAACATTTTCAAAGTAGGCTGAATAGGTGGTATTCTGATTCAAACATGGCAGTTCCCTAGGAATGTAAAATCTGCTCTAACCCTCATTCACAAGTGTGATTAAGGGACATAGGTTTTATAAGTTGGGTTTTTTAAAACTGAAATTTAGGCAGGTCATTTGAGAAGGTACAAGTGGGCAAGTCATTGGGCTATTTCTCCATTTCAGGTGGTCCAGCCTTTGAACCAGAGTGTAGCCATGGTATCCCAAGAGTAACCAGGCTTGTCTAGGCAGTCCCAAGGCCACCCGTTTCTGAGCATTTAATGCCAGGCACTTGGTTATTCCCTTCTTGACTAACCACATTTCAGTCTCTCTGTGTAAACCATTCATTCCCACCAGACTCCTTTTTTAAGGGAGTGGGAGGGGAATGAATGGGAAATTGAAAGTGTCATTAATGCTCCAGGTGCTTTCCAGAAATAAGAATTCTGGTGCTCAAAGGACTTGATTTAAAACTTCAGACAGTAACACTCTGGAGAGATTCAGAAGAAAAGCAATGAGTGCAAATGAGTTTCATTAGGAATGAAAAAGGACACTCAGTCTTCAAGGAGACAGCTTCCCAGTTTGGGCAAAGAGTGCTCTAACAATGCAAAGCGGCCGTTTTGGCTGAAAAGGCGCTCTCAGTTTGAACCAAAGCGCTCCTTGTGTGGTGTAAGGATTGGTGTTTATTCCTAGACCTTTCCGAGCGGCCCTTTTCCTCGATTCTGGGCTCATTGAGGTCCTGCCCTATCGGCCAGGAAGCCCCAGGGGGCCTGACCCACGGGCGAAAAGGGTCGAGGGTGACGGCGGCGGCAGAAGCGGCGGCGGAGCGAGCGGGCCAGGCGGCGGCCGCCGCGCTTTCATTAGAGGGCGCTCTGGGGGCGGCTCTGCCGCAGTCCCGACTCTCGCCGCTTCCTCCCGCCGCCCCTCTCCGCCAGCCCGGGCGAACGCGGTCGGGCCCTGGGGACCGAGTCTCGGCGCCACCGGGGACCGGGCGCGGGCCGCGCCGCAGCCAGAGCGGGGCCGGGGCCCACCGCCGACTCCTCCTTCCGCCGGCCCCGCCGCCGGCCATGCATTCTTCCGGCTCCTCAGCCTCCCGCAGCCCGGGTCGGGGCCCGGCCAGCCCGAGGTAACCTCCGGCTCGGCGGGCGAAGGCCCCGGCGTGGCGGCGGAGCCGGGCCCGGGGAAGCGTGGGGGCGGGGAAGGGGTGTCGTCGTCGCGTGGCCCGGGGCGGCGGCGGCAGAGGCCTGAGGGACGAGGGCGCGGTAGGCCCCGAGGAGGAGGCGGGGGCGCGGGGCATCCGCCCGCCTCCCCGGGACCCGCCCCGGTGACAGGTCCGGCCTCTGAGTCCCCGCCGTCCCTCTGTCCGCAGGCTGCCGCGAGGGGAGTAGGGCGCCCGCGCGCCCGCTCGCGCCGCGCCTCGGGCCGCCTCGGCCGCCGCCGCGTCCATGACCGCGACCCCTCGGCGGGGGACGCCCGCCCCCGCGCTTCGCAGCCGCCTGCAGTCCGCACCCGCCGAGGTGAGCCGGGAGCGCGGGCCGCGCTCGCCGCCCCGACCCCTTCCACATCCGCGGAAACCGCTGCCGGCTCCACCCGCCCCCCGCGCTGCCGTCGCCTCTTCTTCCCTGCTTCTTTCATCATCCCTCGCTTCCCCGGCCTCTGGTCGGAGATCTCATTCTCTTCATCCCCGGCCCCTTTGCTTTTACCTCTTGCTGGCTCTTGCTCCCCTCCCCCTACTCCTGTCCTTCCTCTTTTTCGTCTTGTAACCCCCCACTTTCTTCCTCTCACCTTCTAAGCTCTCTTTTCTAGGCCCCTCTCCTTTTTTCTAAAAAAAAAAAAAAAAAAAAAAGGAAAACAAAAACCCCGTTGCTGCAAATGAGAATTGTGAGCTAACTCTTTTCGCTAACGCCGGAGACCTATTAAAGGAATGCATCAGTGTGCAGGAATGGGAACCGGGCGGTGAGGAGCCCGAGTGCTCAGTATCTGGGAAATCTGACCGAGAGGTCTCTGTTTCGGTGGTTTCACTTGTTTCACTCCTGTCGTCCGTTTGGAGATACTGAGGGTGTCTGAAGCAAGTGGGTGTATTTTTCCTGCTTAAAGTCCAAAAAAACGACCGCAGTGAGACGCGGAGCGGGGACGGCACCGATCAGTGACTGAGAATTGTATTATCATTTGCTAAATATATTGTGACATACCGCGTGCCTCGGTGAACAGCTCCCTTGACCTTGTGCGGCTCCTCCTCGAGGCCTCGCTGTCTGTCCCTCCCTGCAATTTCCCAGAGAGATCACCCAGGTACTGTACCTCGGTGCTGGAGGCTGTTTCTTCGTTGGTAACTATTTAGATGTGTTTAGTCCATTGCCCTTTTTAAGTGAATTTTTCTTTCACCCCAGAAAGACAGGACGGACTCCAAAGTGAGAATGGCTGTGACTTTGGAAGAAGCTCCGTGGCTGGGCTGGATCTTGTTGAAAGCACTGCTGAGATTTGCCTTCATGGTCGCCAACAACCTGGTTGCTATTCCATCCTACATCTGCTATGTGATTATACTTCAGCCCCTGCGAGTGCTGGACAGTAAGCGGTTCTGGTATATCGAAGGAATCATGTATAAATGGCTTTTAGGAATGGTGGCTTCCTGGGGATGGTATGCTGGATATACAGGTAAGAGTGAGAGCACTTTAGTTTAATGCATATGAAAAGATTTGTAATGTGCTTAAGTCAGGAGCCATGATTAAATATACCTCATATATTATACTTTGGGCCGAAGATGCTTTTATGCTTTGACTATTGAAAAAATAGATAGAAGACAATTCTGTCGGGTTTCTCTTCAGAATCTCAGTAAGGAAGCCTGATGTTTTCAGAAGTGTAACTTCATAATTATATGTTGATAAATTGCTTCAATAATACGTTTTTAACGTGATCGACATTCATTTATTAAAACCAGTCTGCAAAAGCTCTCAGAGGAATAGTGTGTTATATAGGACTTGGGAGCTTATCAAGTTAAGATGTAAGACATGTAGCCCACAAAATTGGAAATTTAGAAAATGACTGAACCATATTTGTCCTAAGATAGTTTAATAAGTTTTTCATTTAATGTACTGTCATCCTGTGTTAATGGCATTTTAAGCCAAGCAAAAAATGGCTTTCTTTTCTGTTATGTATGTTTCTTTTGTTCATGAGAATCTATATTTTATCTCATAAATCTGAGCATATTAAATATAAAAAAATTAAGTTTTCTGTATTATGCTAATTTATCTTCTGACTGTCCTTAAATAGATTTCTATTTCTGCTTTTAAATTGCATTTCGAGAAGCAGGAGTAACGCTGAAGTGGACTTTTATAGAACTAAATGAGAAGCAGTGTTTATTATCTGTTATAAACCTTACGTGCTTTGAGAACTTGTGCCTCTGCTGTGAAAATTCTGCATAGTTTATTACATTTATTTAATTCTTTTCCCCTAAGAATTAGGATAATAAAAAAATTGAGATTTCTAGCACTTGTCAGACGTGGCAGATTTAGTCACAGAAATTTATAACTGTTAGGCAGACTCCTTAGAAATCCTGGGGCAGATGCTGTGGTCAGTAGAGTCTGTAGGTTCATAGCTTGGAATAGTGAGGAGGGTACTGTCAGGATCAAGCGCTATGGCAGTTCTCCTTTTAAAATTCTCTGTCTCCCTCTTTCCTGCCCAGGCTGCATCTGCAGATTTTATCCATGCACACAAGAAAAGGACTGACAGTATACAGCTTTTACGGAATCTGATGTACTCTTGCTGTGTCTGAGTGTTCTCAGTTGCCCCAGATGAAGCCTTTTCTCCTTCTGGCAGTGCCATTTACTATTATGTAAGAGCTGAAGCCCCCAGGATAGTGTATGCATTGCTTCCTTGTCACCTGTCTTGTTGTGATTCAAATGCTCTTTGGATACAGTAAGTGAGCTTCTAGTCCTTTCTAAGGACCTGATGGTAGCAGTAGCAGTGGTAGAGAAAAAATGAAGTTCTAGTTTGTGGTGCTGAATTCTTACCTGGATTGTACTGCTGTCTTCAGATTGCTTTGCTTGGTATAGTTTGAGCATTCCCAGATACGCTATGTGGTACTAGTGGCTTTGTTCTTTCTATGGTATACTTAAGTTTGCTTGTTTTAAGTGAGCTCGTAGTATTAATATTTTCAGAAACCTGTTCTAGAAGTTCTTTCCACTTAAACACAATGAAATTACTGAAATGTTTGTGCTTGTGTGTACGTTATATTTATGTATAAGTGTTAGCATGCTGAGAAGGTAAAAAAATTAATTTGGCATTGACTTTGAGGTCCTAAGGAGTGCAGTGGTGCTGCTTGAAGTTAGTTATCCTATGGCCATAATATGGCTGCAGTGTGTTTTCAAGCATATTTTCCTGGGGTGTCTCTTCCTTGCTGACTATAGAACTGTGTGGTTTCTTTTGCCACCTGCTTGGGAAGTGGTCTTGGCACGATCTGCATATTTTAGTCTCTCTGAAGCATCTGTTCTTCTTCGGGCTACTGCACTTTGACAATTTGATCAGTTTGTGTCATTTAAATATAGAATATTTTATGTGAATATTTTAAATGGTTTTCCTATAGGTAGAATACTTGATTTCAGAGGGTCTTGTCAGAGTCTCATTGTAATAGAACAAGAAGTCAAACAAATATATGAATGAATTTTGTTGAAAGCCACAACTGGGTTTAAAGAAGCAAACCTAAGCAGGGTTAATGAACAGGTGTGCTGTACCCATTAAAGCATCTCTATTAGCCTTTCTTTGGATTATGTATTTCATTTCTTCCCTTTGTAACAGGAGGAAGGTGGACTTATGAAGTTTCTTTTTTCTTTTCCTATGCCTAAGTTTCACAGATGGAAAAATTGAATGTTGCCAAAAAAATTTTGCTCAGTAGATTTGGTATGTTCATGTTTTTAGAATAAAAATTACCAAAACTCTGTTGAAAAACTACTTCTGAGGAAACCTTAAGTATTAATTAGGAAGCTGAAAATTGAATATTGGTATAGATAGAATAAGATTTTTTAAAATTATGACATTCATTGTAAGAAGAGTCAATTTCTCAGCCCTCTTGCTGAGGACTTACGTTGATTATCTAACCTATACTGCCCCATATGGTAGCCACTAGCTGCATGTGACCGTTTAAATTTAAATTGATTCAAATGAACTAAAATTTAGTTCCTCGGTCATTACCAACTACGGGTCAAGTGCTAAGTACTAGGTGGCTAGTAGCCACTGTATTGGACAGCACAGTTATAGAACACGTCCATCATCACAGAATGTTCTCTTGGACAGAGCCGATAAATAGTGAGTATGACTCTCTTCCTTTTCTTAGGAAAATTGCATTTTTATCCTTATAAAAGGAACATCTTTCTCTAGTGCTAAACAGATTTCTTTTGGGAAAGACAGGAAGATTTATTAATATTTTATAAAGTTGTCTCTTAATTTGAGGCAAACGTCACAAAATTGAGTTTAAACTTAGACATGCTTCTTGGATGGGAAATGATGAGGGTAGTTAGCCCAAGAACCTAAAAGAACATTCTTGTGTTCTTAGAGCTGAAGAACTGCTTGTGGAGACAGAGGATGGAAAAGGGATGTTCTGGTCTTTGTGCCTGTTTCTGACTTTAAGTCTTGTCAGGGGAACATATTTCCTAAAAGAACTCTGGAGACATTGGGGTTTGTTCATCCCTAGCTTGCTACTAGGTAGTGATGGTGGTTGCTGTCACATTTCCTTCAGCGGGAACTGTACAAACATCTCAGGGAACTGTACAAATATCTCATGTCGAAGAAAAGTTTTATATTGCCTTTGCCCTAGTATTTCAAGGGCAAACCAAAAGAGATACTGTTTAACTAATGATCCACTGATCTATTTCTGCATGCTTTATTTGGATCTGGGATAAATCAGTACACTTCTCCCACCCCCAACACACACCGTACACACACACACAACACAATTTAAGTGAAGGCTGGCAAATTTCTGAGAGAGATTTTTGTATCAAACAAACCGTGTTGATTTAAAATAGTTTATCTTGATTTTCATTTACTTATTTTAATGAAGTCATTGCCGTCCAAACACATTTAATTAAAGTCTCTGTACATGAAATACTTTAAAAATATTTATTGCAAGTAGAAGCTCTAGAATTTCTATATAGGATGAGAGTCCTAAGGGCCAGATTCTGGCTAGAAGGGAGCTGGGGTGCCAGGGACTTACTGCCAAGCTATTTTGTTTAGCAAATGCTGTTTTCCTTAAATTGAGTATTTACTTGAGGAGGCTTTAGGGAAGCTGATGGAGATTAGGTTTAGTTTCCTCCCACTCCCCAAGTGGCAGCTGCCATGGCTGTATGTTAGTCTTTGTGATTTACTTGATTATCTGATAGTGCCCTTTTTTTTGTTGGGATGCGAATTCATGGTATGAGAATTAATTTTTAGGAATTGTATCTGACCTTGAAATTCTAGAGAAAGTTTTAAAAATATGTCTTCTAGGGCAATATTTTTCAACCTTTTTTTTTTAAATTTCAGAATATTATGGGAGTACAAATGCTTTGGTCACATAAATTGTGTTTGTACCACCGAAGTCAAAGCTACAAGTGTGCCCATCCCCTAGGGAGTGTGCACCACACCCATTAGGTGTGAATTTACTCATCTCTTCCTTAGCCCCACCTGCCCAATCCCCCATGAATGTTACTTCCATATGTGCACATAAGTGTTGATCAATTAGTACCAATTTAAGGGTGAGTACATATGGTGTTCGTTTTTCCATTCTTGTGATACTTCACTTAGAAGGATGGGCTCCAGTTCCATTCAGGTTAATATGAGAGGGATTAGGTTACCATTTTTTTTTATGGCTGAGTAGTACTCCATGGTATACATATACCATATTTTATTAATCCATTCATGTATTGATGGGCACTTGGGTTGTTTCCACATCTTTGTGATTGTGAATTGTGCTGCTGTAAGCATTTGAGTGCAGCTGTCTTTTTATAGAATGTCTTTTTTTCCTTTAGGTAAATACCTGGTAGTGGGAATACTGGATCAAATGGTAGTTCTACTTTTAATTCTTTGAGGTATCTCCATACCACTTTCCAAGAGGTTGTACTAGTTTGCAGTCCCACCAGCCGTGTATGAGTATCCCCATGTCTCCACATCCACACCAACATTTGTTGTATTTTTCAATCTTTGAGTCATAAAACCAATTTAGTGTGTCAAAATGAACATTTTAAAAATGCAAAATAAAATAGAATTAAATAGAAGAGATCAGAAATATGTATATCTGTACTGAGTGGTGCTACAGAATGTATTTTTTACTATGAGTGCAGTCAACATTTGAAAGACATTCTAGCGGAAAGAGCACTGCAGTTTAGGAAAGCTCTAGCAGTCAGTGGTCTTGATCTATCTTTAACATCTCTACTCACTATTAGGGGTGAGATCCTTACCTGCTCGGTGCCCATGGTGCCCTCTTTATAACCCTAGAGCCTTATTTGTTACCTGATGCTCTCAGAGTGCTCAATAAATGTCTGTGTCTTGAATGAACCCTCTTTTGGCCCTAACTGAGGTTCCTTAGCTGCCTACCTTACTGAAAGGTCTGATACCAAGGTCATTGCAATCCATAAAATATAAACCTTGAACCAGATCATGTTTATTATATATATATATAATTCTTTATAATACCACATTTGTTAATTTAACACACCTTTATTGAACTTCTGTTATATGTGGGAACAGGTACCCTGGAGGTGCTGAGATGCACAAGACAAAATCGCTGACTTCAAGGAGCTCACAGCAGCCTTGGTGGGGAGAGACAGTGAAAGTACACAGATGTGCCATGGGATGAAAGAGGAGGGGCTCCTGATCTAGCATCAGTAGTGGGTGGTGGCAGGGAGGGAATAGGGAATTTAGGGAAGTAGAGCCTTCAAATTCCTTTTTTGTTTTTTTTTCATTAGTGAAATATTTCTCTATAGGTGTCTTGTCTAACCCTGTCATCAGTAATTATAATAGATCTCAAAGACTTGAAATTCGGGTCTTTGTGGTGACAATATTCGCTAACATTTATTGATATCTAAGGCAAGTAGTGTTTTATGTGCTTCAGTCGTTCAGTGCTCACAACGGTTTTATCGGGTTGGTACTGCTATCCCCTCTCCTTTTGTTATCGATGTTGAAATTGAAACAGAAGTTTCTCAGTTAATTACCGTCAAGGGTTAACTGAACTGATGCTGCCACAGTTTATTTTTATATTTAAAGAGCCAATATTGACCTTTAGATAATGTTCCTAGATTGCGTATTGGTTTTTACTACCCACATATCCTTTTGTTTCTGAGGCATGAAATCTCTTTCTGAAGCTACAACTCTAAAATCTGAAAGCGTATCATGGATATGGATTTCTGTAAGAGATTACAAAATTATCGCTTCAACAGAAATATTTGTAGTATACTGGAAATTTCGTAAAAATCCCACCTTCTTAAGTCTCTACATGTATGGATAACAACTCCACTGGAATTTTAGTGTCTTTTTTTTAAATGAGAATTACTGGAATTTGAGTTTTTGAGTGCTTGAAAGTAGATTGTCATCCAAGTGAGGAGTTTACCGCATGACGTTAGTTAGGTTGACAGCTTATCTTGACATGAATCCAGGAGAAGAGTTTTCAGTACAGCGTTTTGATTTTTATATGGAAAATAATACCATTAAAGGTAAGTATTACTAAATGCTTTAAACTCAGCAATCTGGTCGCCCTGCAAATTTGATATCTGGTCTTATTTCAAAGATAGCTTATAACTGAATATTTTAGATAGTTATCTTGAAATATAGGCAGTTCCTGCGTTACAGACCACCCAACATAATGGTGTTCCTTACTTACAAACAGGCTCCTGAGGCTCCCCATAAGGATAGTTTATAATTAAACAATTAAATAAATAATTCGGGAACCAGTTTCTTCTGTGCATATGAGCAAACCTGCGTGGCATAAGCGGTTTGTTGGCGCAACATGTTTGTGCTGCTGGCTAATCTCGTTCCCTTATGCGCAGCGTCATTTTCATCTTTTTTATTTGATTTTGTGAGTCTGTATTTACCCTTATGATCATGTCTCCAAAGCTAATGTCTGTTGCAAGTCCAGGTGAGCCTGCAGCAAAGAGAAAGGTGACTACAATGGAAATAAAAGCAGAAATAATTAAGTGTTCAGAGAAAGTCCAGATGCCATTATTCGTTGGGAGAGCATTAGGCTTCAGTCACTTGACTATTGGAACAATTATAAAGGAGAAAGTGAGAATAATGGAATATGTGAAAGGCAGTGCTCCAATGAAAGCATCAATTATTACTAAGCAGCATAGTAGATTAATTATTGAAATGGAAAGGTTATTATTGATTTGGTTCGAAGATCAAAATAAGTGCAACGTTCTTATTAGCCTAGTGTTGATGCAACATTAGGTGAGTGTTAACCTTTAGTATTCTTTTTTGAAATTTCTCTTATCTCCTATCTAAACTTTTTCTTTTTTTTTTATTGAGACAGAGTCTCACTCTGCTGCCTGGGCTAGTGTGCCGTGGCGTCAGCCTAGCTCACAGTAACCTCAAACTCCTGGGCTCAAGCAATCCTATTGCCTCAGCCTCCCAAGTAGCTGGGACTACAGGCACGTGCCACCATGCCCGGCTAATTTTTTCTATATATTTTTAGCTGTCCAATTAATTTCTTTCTATTTTTGGTGGAGACGGCGTCTCCCTCTTGCTCAGGCTGGTCTCGAACTCCTGAGCTCAAAGAATCTGCCCTCCTCAGCCTCCCAGAGTGCTAGGATTACAGGCGTGAGCCACCGCGCCCGGCCTGAACTTTTTGTATGAGTTTGTTTTTAATGTTCTATTTGTTTGAATTAGAAGAAAGAGCACAATAGTTTCTGTAACTTATTATTACAGTACAGAGGTATTGTTGTTATCATAGTATTACACTGTATTATTATTACACATATGAGCCATTATCGTATTGTTGTTAGTATTATTATTACTGTATATGTACCCTTCATCAGAGATCTGAGTTACATGTTAATACAAGTCCTACCTAAAGACATTCTCAGGAACGGATCCTGTCTGTAACCCAGGGACCACCTGTGTGTATATTCATGCATGCACACACACCCACATGCACTATCACAGAAGCACATGGGGCATTATTTGTAGCATTTGTGATGGTTAAGACCTCAGGTTCTGGAGTCAGAAAGAGCTGGGCGAAACAATTCTTGCTTTATTTTTTGTTTACTCATTTGCCTGATATGTCCTTACCTATCCTTTTGTTTTAAACAGTTAAAATTACTTGATTTAGATGTGTCTCTACTATATAACATGGAGTTAGATTTTGCATTATGATTCAATTTGAACATCTTTTTAATATGAGTTGAATCCTTTTACATTTTTTCATATGTCAGAAATGGTTCTGTCATTGCTTTTTATTTTATGTTTTATTTTTTTATATAAATTGTTTATGTAAATTATATATGTCTTCCAATGTATAATCTGTTTTTCTTTGCTTTTCTGTTCCGATATTGAGGAAAATTTGTATTTTTGTTTTATTAGTTACTTTATATAACATTCTCAGTTCTCTATTGATAGTAACTATTAGGGCTCTTCTATGTACAAAGGTGAAATGCTTTTTAATCCTTCTCTCTTCCCTTTTCTCTTCTCCGTTACCCAATTTTAGTCAGTAGTATTTATTCATAATAGTATATATACTTTTACTGTTATGTATGCTTATACTTCTGCTACTTGATTTGTGAGCTTTAAGGCTACCCATTGACTCCAGCTATGACATGGAGGTCATCAGTAAGCTTATTACATTTCTCTCTTCACCCGATTTAGGTCATTTGCGTTTACACAGTGTTATACCCTATAATATTTTTGTTCTGTTTTATCAACCATATCTCCATCTGTTTTTGTCCTAATTCTCTAGTTAATTATATGTAATGCTCACCCATTATGTATATTTTGTGGTGCTTTCATGGATTCATTCTTTGGTTTGTTGAAGTTCATCTTCTAATAGTTTGTCAGTGAGGGCTCACGGAAACAATATGGGCTATTATTCTGACAGCATTTTAAGAACAACTTTTTTGTTGCTTTATACCTGAAGGGCAGCTTAGCAGGTTATAAAATCCTTTGTTCACACTTTTTTTCATTAAGTATCTTACAGGTGCTATACAAATGCCAACATTAACTGTTACCATGGAGATTTGTGAAGCCTGCTTGAATTTTTTACCATTATTAATGACTTAATCTTTTGGCCTATCTGCCCAAAAGAATTCTTTCTTTCGTTTTTTCTTTCTTTTTTCCTTCCTTCCTTCCTTCCTCCTTCCTTTCTCTTCTCTTCTCTTTTCTTTTCTTTCCTTTTCTTTTCTTCTCTTTTCTTCTTTTCTTTTCTTTTCTTTTTCTTTCTTTCTTTCCTCCTTCCTTCCTTCCTTTGTTCCTCCCTTCCTTTCCTTCTTTTCCTTCCTTTCTTTCCTTTCTTTGTCTTTCTTCACAGGGTCTCGCTCTGTCACCCTGGCTTGAGTACAGTGGCATCATCATAGCTCACTGCAACCTCAAACTCCTGGGCTCAAGCAATCCTCCTGCTTCAGCCTCCCGAGTAGCTGGGACTACAGGTGCACACCACCATGCCCGGCTAATTTTTCTTTTTCTTTTTGTTTTTTATAGAGATGGGAGTCTTACTCTTGCTCAGACTGGTCTTGAACTCCTGACCTCAAGCAGTCCTCCCACCTTGGCCTGCCAAACTGCTAGGATTACAGGCGTGAACCACTGCCCTGGCTGATTCTTTATCTCT
Source organism: Avahi laniger (assembly GCA_963575035.1). Taxonomy (NCBI): domain Eukaryota; kingdom Metazoa; phylum Chordata; class Mammalia; order Primates; family Indriidae; genus Avahi; species Avahi laniger. Next base: position 2,775 of record CAUYSK010025671.1, on the reverse strand, counting down.
GATATCTAATTATTTTATTAGGATATATTGATGTTGACTGTTTAGCTAAATTTTTCCTGGTACATGTGTGCCCTTCTAAACTGTAGATTCAAATCTATTTTTATTTCAGCGAAGATTTCTTTAATTATATCTTTAAATGTTTATTTTGTTTCATTGTTTTGCTTTTCTTTTTTGGAGACCCTAGTAATATGTATGTTGAATCTCCCTTTATATATCTTTTATATTTTTCCTTTAATCCTTTTAAACACTTTTTCACTTGTTTGTTTCTATCTTTCTCATCTCTTACTGTGTTTTCTGCGGTGTCTCTTCTTTGTTCTCCTTTCAGTTTCTTCTTCATGTCTGTGTTGAGTTCTGTCAACTCATGTTTCCTTTTCCTGTTATCTAGACGTTTTCCCCTTGAATTCTTATATTTCTGATTTGTGGTCTTGCTTATAGTGGTAGTGGCTTCATTGATTTTCTTAAACTCATGCAGTAATATTCAGTTACAATTTTTATCTTCTTCTTTGTAGTATTTTTTGATGAATATTCTTTGATAGTTGGTACATTATGCTGCTCATTTACCATTTTTCTTATAGAACTTCTCTCTCAGTCAGTGCCATGCCAGTTACCTTATTATTCCTTGTGACTTAATGAATTGAATTTTCCTCAGTCTGTTATCTGTAGGACGTTTGGGTAGGGCCAGGGTAGATTTCCAGGTTTTTGCCTCAGAGATTGTCTTTTCCACGCAAGGCACCTAGGTGTGTTTCTGTGTGCCCACCAGTCTTCTGCTCGTCCGAACCAGAAGGAGCCTAGGAGGCCTTTTGCTACCAATTCTGGACTTCCCTGTCCTTCCTTTGCAGCTGTGACAAAGGGACACAGCCCCAGCATGCCAGTGTAAACATGCTTTTTTAAAGAACGTGCCCTGTTGCTGTTGCTCTCTGAGATCGGCCACCGTTGGGCCCTCCTCATCACAGGCCACACCGGCTGTCCTGTCGGTATCTCTGTTCTCCACCCCAGCGTAATCGTCTGCCTTTTTTGATCTCAGCCCTGCTCTCAGGTACTTTGGAGTTTATATATTTTTGTTTGACTTCTCGGTTTGTTGACAAAGGAGTTTTGTGCAGTTTTTTCTCCTTGTTGCTATGTGTATTTTCTAAGAAGATTCACGTCTGTAACGCTTCTATGTTCATGCTAGAAAGTACAACACGAGATTTTTGTTCAACTATGTAATTACAGTTCAAACAGCTCTGTACTCTACTGTAATCTACTGTACACTAGTTGATTGTTTTAAAATGGAGACCAGTTTTTCCATCTAATTAATTTTCTTTGAGGTCTGTTAAAAAGCAAAAAGTATGCCCCCAAATACATATATTTTTACCCCTTTCAGGAGTTTCCAAACTGTTTCGATTCTTGGACAACTTGCCAACGGCACATAGTTAAGACATCCACACTGTTTCCACTTGGCTGCAGTAAGAAAAGTCATCAGAATGAATGGAAGAAATGAGTTACCTTTGATACTTCAGGAAGGAATGTGAATGAAATGTGACGTTAATACAGTAAAACTCTCCAGCGTCTGGTCTGTGGACCACCTTGAGAACTTAAAGATCATCAGTGCCCCCCAGTCTTTGATAAATATTGTTGTAGACTAGTTTCCTGTATTCACCATCCCTAATCTAAAATGGGGGTTTTCTAAGTATTTAGCCTTTGTTTTAGGAGTTTCTTTTCAGAGTTTGCAAACAGTGGCCATATTCAGCATCTAATATGTTTTATTTGGGCCTTAGCACTAAACTTTGAAAAAAACTAGTTGCCAAAATTTCAGTATTAGGGATATTTCAGAAAACATGGAAAAAATCCATACTTCCAGCTACTCTTGAGAAATTAGAAGTCTGGCCATGTTTCCGGCCTAGGAGCGATCTGCTGGAGCGGTGTGATGGCTGCCCCTTTACTCTCCGGTTCACCCAGGATCCCCCTCTTCTTGTCTGACTTTGGGCTTGCTTTGTGCATTAACACTACCATTTGGACCCCAGAGGCTTGGGTAATGTTCATTTTTAAAAATTTAAATTACGATTACTAGTCTATTTGTGTGAGGCATGTGATCATTGTTTTGCATTTATATGCCTTAGTAATGCCTAAAACTAACGAACTCTATCATTAAAAACTGAAAGTTTGTTAGTAGTGATCTTCATTGCTGATTTGGTGAAGCAGAGGCATTCGGTGGGAACTGAAAAATGAAGCACTGTTAGCAAGAGCTGTGGTCACAAGGTTTTTCAAGTTTCACGTACCATGTTACTAATCCGGTAAAATGTTTCCTGCTGTTTGTACACTCATTAGTTAGTGGAATGTCTCATTTCTTCTTATGAATATAATCATGTAAAATCTAGATTTTTAAAAATTAGTTATTTCTCTTTGCTATTTCATATTTTAAATATGAAAGACAAGGCAAGCCTTGTTGATTTCTATTTCTTATTTTAAATTATAATACAGATAACTAATAAAAAATGGTATTATAAAAAGATTAGTTATGAGGTTATACTTTTTCTTAAGGTTTAATAGACCTCAGAAAATTTTGCTAACAAAACACTCTTCCCAAACTTTTTTTTTTTTGGAGACAGAGTCTTGCTCTCTTGCCTGGGGCGAGTGCCATCGCGTCATCCTAGCTCACAGCAACCTCAAACTCCTGGGCTCAAGCGATCCTCCTGCCTCAGCCTCCTCAGTAGCTGGGACTACAGGCATGCGCCACCATGCCCGGCTAATTTTTTCTATTTTTAGTTGTTTGGCCAATTTCTTTCTATTTTTAGT
>CAUYSK010025662.1:0-10792 GCA_963575035.1 Avahi laniger | reverse complement strand
AGGCCTGAAGTCCCCCCATAAATGGCTTCTTAACCTTGGGGTTCAAAAACAAGGACAGAGACCCACGGTGTGACTATAGCCAGGGAGGAAGACTGCCCGGTGGCTCCTCTGGGTGGGAATCAGAGTGGAATGTGCCACCGTGCCCTCAACACACCCAGCTGCTGCTTCTGGCGACCGACCGCCTTTCTGACCCTGGCAGTGCTAGCGCCCCAGAGATGAGACTTCCCGTTGCCATGGCACTGAGGCACCTTCAACGCCCAGTGTCCTGGTGGGCACCCTCTAAGTCAGGTCAGGCGCTGAACACCCCAGGCATGGAGATGGGCCCCAAGACCCGCATCCCTGCCCACGGCAGGGGCAGATTAACCCAAGGGAAGAGAATCAAAGGAGACCAGCGGCTTTCTCATGCGCCGTGTGCTAAAGGGATGTGGGAGGTTTCCAGAAAATGTATTTAGCAGTGTGAGGGTGGGGGTGGGGGAAACATCTAGACAGACACTGCTCACCCTGAGCGGGCTGCGGGACGGATGCTTCAGGATGGGCCAGAGCAGCCCCCACCCAGGAAGTCCCCCTCCCCGGCCGGGACTCACCATCTGTGGCAGCTCCCTGCGCTGGAACGTGAATTCCAGCGGCTGGCCAGAGATGCCGCTGCAGAGCACGATGGGCAGGATGTTGTCTGGAGGGATCACGTGACCTGGTGAGACCCGGGGTGGGGCTGAAACCTGGAGCTGCAGATGCTCCCCGAGGGGGGTCCAGCAAGGGTGTTTCCCCACCATCTTCCAGACTAGGAGCAGTGACAGGTGACACTCGCCCACGCACCCCATCGCCACAGTAGCACTGGGCAGGAGTTGGCAGGGCGGGGGAGCTGAGCTCACGAGACAGCCAGGACAGGGTGAGGCTCTCCCACCCTGGGGTCTCCTCAGCCCTGGCCTGAGAATGGTACGTGGTCACACTCATGCAACAGGGACCAGGGCGTGAATACTCGGCTCGTCCCGCCGCGGACACGGCTCCTCACCACAGGAAAACTCCACCACTCGCTCAGCTTCCACCCCAGCACAGGCCAGCAGCTGCTCCCGGAAGTCAGACACCTGCAGACCACAACGTCAAGGCCTGGGACCTCCCGACGACCAGCGGAAAAGAACGCAGGCCTCAGTGGGGCCAGGGGTGGGGAAGAGAGAAGACAGGAGTCTGGGCTAAGAGACTCAAGTACACACCATCAGAAAAAAGCCATAAAAGAAAAGGACGGCAACAAACTTGCAAAAAGAAAGAAATGTGAACAGTGTCCAGCACTGGCCGTCTCACTGAAACTACCTGCAGGAACGGTAAAGGAGATTGGACACGCGCGATTCTCTACCCGGGCTGTGCATCAAAATCACCAGTGGGAATTTATAATATACACACGGCGGGGCCCAGCCGAACTACTGAGTAAGAATCTCCCTGGCTTCACCTGCCAAACTGGCAACCCCCACCCCACCCCAGTTGAAGCACCCTGGAGAAACAGGCATCCTTAGCCATTGCCGGTGGGTACAATTCTCACCAAGGGGAACTGGACAATATTTAAGAAATACCTTGTATGACCCAGGAACCCCAGATTTACAAGTCTACCCAGAGGACGCAGCCCCCAAACACCAAACCACACATGCACCAGGATTTTTCCTGGAACAGCAAGACTTCCTGTGAGGAGGGCACAGGTCGGAGGGGCTGCGCTACATCCGCCCAAACCACACAGCCAGGGACAGGAGTGATCGCCAGTAATAGCTGACCACGGTGCCGTTTGTGTAAATAAAAAAGGGAAAAATGAAGACATACAGCTGCTGCTTTTTGTATTAAAGAAAAATAGTGGAAGTGCAGACCAGCAGCTAGTAAGACTGATGACCTGCGGGGGTAGGGAAGAGCCTGGAGAGGGATCAAAGTGACACTTTCCTGAATGTACCTTTTTATATAGTTTTGACTTTTGAACCACACAGATGTTTACATATTTTTAAGAATATAAGTCAAAAAAGAAAAAGCAAATTCTAAAGTTGAAAACAAAATGAAACAGAAACAGCCTGCTATCTATCAAACTAGCACCATGAACATACACAGAAAAGCTCATCTCAAGTGACTTCATAGCCTAGAGACCACCCATCTGTAGTGGAATATACTCCAAGGGCCAAAAATAAATGCAAAGAAGTACAACTTCAATCAGATTTATTGTGAGAAATAATATCGGTATTATAATTTTGAAAGTATTTTATAGTATACTGCAGGATACAGCAGATTACGTGAATGTAATTAAGAAACCAAATGTTCAGCTTAAGAGAAAAAGACACAATATAAGGTCAAATTTCTAAATAAAAATTCAATAATTTATGTCAATATGGACTCATGATTTTTTTTTTTTTTTGACACAGAGTCTGGCTCTGTTGCCCTGGCTGGAGTGCCGTGGTGTCAGCCTAGCTCACAGCAACCTCAAACTCCTGGGCTCAAGCGATCCTCGTGCCTCAGCCTCCCGAGTAGCTGGGACTACAGGCATGCACCAGCGTGCCCGGCTAATTTTTTCTATATATATATTTTTAGCTGTCCAGATAATTTCTATTTTTAGTAGAGACGGGGTCTCACTCTTGCTCAGGCTGGTCTCGAACTCCTAACCTTGAGTGATTCACCCGCCTCGGCCTCCCAGAGTGCTAGGATTACAGGCGTGAGCCACCGTGCCGGCCTTGGACTCATGATTTTTAAAAACATATTTCCTGGGTCTGTCTACTGAAATGCCCTATAAACAGCCATAATCCACGAGCACTGCAAACACCCTAGCACCCAGGTCTAGATTTCTAAATATCATTCCCCATTAAAAGAAACCAAGGCACTTTGGAGAAATGAATGAGTCCAGCTCTGAGCAAGGAACATATACGCCGAGCCTGGGACATTCTGTTGTGCTGGAAAGCAAGACTGATGGGGCCAAGTCAAAAGGACCAGAGGGCCGGGTGCCGTGGCCCATGCCTGTAATCCCAGCATTTTGGGAGGCTGAGGCAGGAGGCTGGTTTGAGACCAGGAGTTCAAGACCAGCTTGGGCAACATAGCGAGACCCCATCTCTACACAAAATTAAAAAATTAATTTAAAAATTTTTATTTAATTAAAAATTAATTTAAAAATTAGCCTGGCATGGTGGCGCACACATATACTCCTGGCTACTTGGGAGGCTGAGGTAGGACGGCACCACTGCACTCCAGCCTGGGTGATAAAGTGAGACCCTGTCTCTGAAAAACACAAAAGGACCAGAGGTAGTACGATGGGGTTCTCACCAGTCAAGTTTGAGACAACGTGAGCCTGAAAAACAATGACCATAAGCAACTTTAACATACTGAATGAATAAAAATCTATGAAAAATCTATGAATCTGCACAAAGAAATATAAAAGTAAAAAAGCTACAGGTAGCTAGAGCTGGTAACCACTTCTTTTGGATTCTGAACAGCATCCAGCAAGTCCTTTTCTAGGCTGAAACCATCACTGTGCAGGGATTTGGTTTCATTTATCCCAGTATTGTTTGGTCTAAGTGTCTAACAGAAGACGACTGGGTGTGAAAATACAGTGTACACACAGAACTGGAATACGGTGCAGCTGGAGTATGGCGGAATAAATGCATACTCCCTGACAGGGAAAAACGTCTATGACCCATTGGTGCTTGGTGAAAAAGCAAATCATAATAACAGCATGTAGAGATAACAGCATTTTCGTTTTGGTTTTAAAATACATATGCACATGTGTAAAAATTCTGCATATAAAGACTGTTATACACCAAAATGAACCTTTTGTTGGTGGAATTACTTTTTCCTGTTTTTGCTCATCTCTGCTTTCTACAAGGAAAATATAATACTTTCATTAAAAAGTACACATTAAAACCCATTTATAAGAGAAAGTTGACAATGGGTGCAGGAAGGGACAGCACTGAGGCACCCACGTGAGTATGTGAACCACACATTGGCTTTCTCTGGAGAAGCCTGACCCCCTGGCTGGGGACGTCCAGAGCAGGGTGCCTGCTGCCCCCCTCCCCCTCCAGCCTAAAGGGCCAGGCAGTGAGCTGGCGCTCCAGTGCCACCTAGTGGACGCTGCTGGGCCTGCTCGAGCTGGTCCCTTTTCTGGTTTGGGGACCTGGACAGGGAAGAGGCCTGATGATGTGTCCTTCCCTCCTCCCTGTCCGACCCCAACACCTGAAGCACAAGAGCTGGGGCTGGTGTCCTTACCGGCTGCAGGGTGCCCCCCGCGATGACCACTGCCCGGCACTCCTTCACCACCTGGGCAAAGTGCACGGCTGGATTCAGCAGCAAGAATTTGAGGCTGCTCTGACTGAGGCTGTCTGAAAAGAGCACAGTGACACGTGGGGAGAGGTGGGTGCAGGCCCACACAGACTTCCAGGGTCAGGGTGAAGGGGATCTCCAGGGGCTCCATGCACGAGGCTCAAGAGCCAGCACTTTCTCTTTAAATTACATCCATTTAGCCTCCAGGACAACCATCCCTCTGAGGTAGATAGTTCTGTCATCTCCTTTCACATGGGGACACTGAGGTTCAGAGAGACACCGGTCCAAGTCACACAGCTCGCAGGTGATGGGACCATGCCTCAAACCAAAGCCCATGCCACCTTAACCACCAGGCCACAGGGCGCTCCTAGGAACCTTGCCGGAGAGGCCTTGCCCTCCCAGCACCTGTGTGCCCTCCCCCCATCTCTACTGCTTGCCCTGGCTCCCTGGGGGCTGCCCTGTTTCCTCCTCCTAACCCAGGAAGGTGACAGGATGGACGGACAGACTCCTTCTGTGTTGTGGCTCCCAGGCTCCAGGCTAGCTCCTGCTTGGGGACAGAGCCTGGCCAGGAAGCACCTAATTACCTTGGCGGCTCAAGATGACCCTGCCGTCCTGGTTGGCCGTGGTGAGAGCTGCGAGGAAGCCTTCAATGTGCATCAATGGGGAAGTGGGGGCCCTGGCCTGGACCTCATCCACAGGGGCTGCAGGGGCTACACAGAGCAGAGACGGGGAGGAGGCCTCCCTGAAGTCCGGTCCACACACGAGGAATGGATGCTCTTGCCCAGGGCCTGTAGCTGGCTCAGCCCTGCAGTCCTGACTCACCCTCAGTCACCCCGGGCTGCAAGCTCTGCAGGAACTGCTGAAAGCCAGCCAGCCTGGGCTGCTCCCGGGAGGACGAGAGGACCGAGCCGTATCTTTCTGTGAAGCCGAAGAGCTGGGTCGGGACAGAGAGCCCAGTGGAGAGGCATGAGCAGCAGCGGAGGGAGGGAGACCGGCTGGACCAGAGGCTCCACCAGGCCACCTCCCTCCACCCCAGCAAGGCCACTATGCACCAAGGAGCCCAGGGAACCAGGGGACCCTGGAGTTCCCTGAGGGCAGGCCCAAGACAGGGAGCAGGTACCTTTCTGCTGATCATGCTCTTCTCACAGTACCGCTGCACCTGCAAAACCCAACCAGCTGCCGGCACGTGCACACACTAAGCAAGCTGTCATCTAAATTTACAAAAAGGCGACCACCTTGCTCCACCCTGGGAGCAGGACACACTGTCACCACTTTCTCTAAGGATGCTCAGAGTTATGTCCCCCCTGCTTTCCTTATAGGGGACAGCATCTAAGCTGTGCCTGGAAGAATTAAGAGTTGGAAAAGAGAACTGTGAACAAAGGCATAAAGCAGGTGGGCCAGGCCTGCTCAGGGATGGTGGGGAACAGTGTCCTGGTGTGCACAGTATGTGTAGTTTCCTGCTGGACCTCGGCGTGGGAGACAGAGATGAGGGTTTTGGAGCCTGTCGAGCTTTGTGAAGAGTGCCACCCCTCAGTGAGCACTCACCAGATGGCAGTTCATAAAGCCTGTGAGAAGGGGGACAGGACAGAAGCAAGGGGAGCGGAAGGACGGTGACAGGGAGACCGGCCTGAGCTCGAGTCGCAGCTAGCAGATGAAGAGTGGAAATTCAGAGCTCTCTGAGGCTACTGGCCTGGCAGCTGTGTGGGTGTGGCAGGAAAGGGGAGAAAGGTATCAAAGATGGTTTGGTTTGGATTTCTGGCCTGTCAGACAGGGACAATGGCAGAGACAATGATCAAAATGGGTAAATCAGGGGAAAGCTGGTTTTAAGGGAGAATGCAGGCGGGATGGAAAGAATGCAAGGCCGAGTCAGCACAGGCGGCCCGGACACCAGCTCTGCCCAGTGCCATCAGCTCGCGCGTGGGAGTCCCATGCACGTCAATCACCTTCCCAAGGTGACCTCTCTGAGCCTGTTTCCTCTGCTCTCGACTCACAATAGGACATAGTAGCTCGAGCCACAGAACCTGGCACACCGCCTGGAATACAGTCAGTACTCCATCCATAAAGGTGCTCGCTGTTCCTAGAGTCACTACGTTGGGATCAAGTGGCACTGGGTACTCAGGCCTGGAGCGAGCAAAGGTCTGAGGCTGTGAACAAAGCCAAGGTCCGAGTGGGAAGAGGAGAGCGCGGCCCCAGCCATGTACGCACCCAGTGCAGCCCCCAAATTAGCCTGCTGCTCCTGTCGAGTAGCTCAGGGGGACACAGAAGAGAGTAGGGCGGTGAGGACCTGTGGTCCCCATCTGTGCCTGTGAGGCACAAAGGCAGGCACTGAAATTTCTCACCCATCCCTGCAAGCCCTCGGCCCTAGAATGAAGATTACTTTTTTCTTGTGAGGACGTTGCTTTAACAGTCAAGTAATTACAAATGTCTATGTTTTAGATCCTCAGACCTTACACTGCTTGACAACTGAAGGAATTTGCTTTTCATTCCTTCCCTAATCTTAACACAGTACTCTGCCCCCAGGTGGTGATGAGAAGGAGGAAATTTGATAGGTAACGTATTAAGAAGAAAACCTCTACCTTGAACAGGTTGATGTTGTCGATCTGGCTCTGAAAGAGGAAGTCGTTGATGGTCTTCAGCTCTGTCCCTGAGAGGAGACAAACGAAGCCCTGGGCTTCAGTCCCAGAGTAAAGCTCAGAAGTGGCTGAGGTCAGCCCCAGGCCCTCTGACGGCGACTCTCTCACCTGTCTGCAGGAGGCTCTGCGTGCTGGGATTTTGCTTAACGTTCCCTGAAAAGAGAATCCCAACAGGTCAGGAGGGAGGGGCTCTGGCCCCATCGCCCCATCTTCTCACCCCCGGCCCTGCACCCTCAGGTGGAGGAGCACTCATGTGATCAGCTGCCGTTCTGCTTCTCGCCATTTACACAAGGAACCCACAGAGAGGGCAGGAGCGTCCAGGAGTCTCAAGTCTGACCCACGTGTCTGCGCGTGGGACCGAAGCCTTGTGAGTTCGTTCTTTTGATGCCTGCTCCAGGAGGCAGGGACAGGTGGCAAGCCAGCGGACCCTGCCACTTTACGCAGGACCATGTGGTGAGCCAGCGACGAGGGAGAGGGGGAGGCGAAGGACATCAGCACGAGACCAGATCCCTCAGGAGACCCCGCGGGCTTTGTGCCCTTCACTTCTGCAGAAGCCTTCCGAGGGCCACGTGACACAGGGAGGGCGTGTGGCCCAGAACGCACACCGCGTGGGGGCTGGAGCCAGAGTCCGGTCTCCGCAGCAGGCTCCTGCCCCGTAGCAGCCCCCGCCAAGCTGCAGTCTGCTGGTCTGTGCGGGAGGGTGAAGACGCCCGTGCTGCTCTCCTCGCACCGGCAGACAGCACGTGCACGTGCAAGTGCTCTGCAAACGCCAAAGCTTCTGTTCAACTGTTACACAAACAGCCCCTGCTTGTGTTATGATGTGTCCTTACTTCCACCGGCAGAATAGGGTCTGGCGAGATAAACAGGACTCAGAACATGGGCAAATAGAGTTCTGAGGAAAGATCTCAGGTCAGACAACTAAGCTATGAAGAAACAGAATTTTCTCAATCAATGACCAAGACAATTCCTAAGGACACAGAAAATCCAGGATCCTGCCTGGCATCCAAAGAAAAAGAAAACCAGCAAGTTTTGCAGGCCAGATTACCATGAGGGGGTGCTCTCTTACCCCCCAGCACAGCCACAAACTTCTCTAGCACGTACAGGATCTGTTTGATGTACATCAGGTTCTTGGCCTTCAGACGCTTCCTGAGGGGAGAGCGGTGCACGTGAAGAGGCCATGCCCCAACGACACCGTGCCCTCCCCGCCCCCACCTGGAGACTGCATCTGGTGCCTCTCAACAGGGTCACAAGCTATGGCCCCAGGCCCTCAGAGCCCACAGCTCTGTCCCCAACATCCCAGGCCTGCGCGGGAGCACACCACGACGGACCCAAGACGTGAACGGCACGCTGACCCACCACCCCACTGCGGGTGCAGGCTGAGGTGGTAACCCCCATGCTTCCTCTCAGAGGCCGACTTAGGGGCCACTGAGGCTCTGTAGGATTCTCCCCTCCACCTCAGAGGGCAGCGTCTCACCCGTATCGTTCCATGTACTGGAGCACCTGGGAATGGGCCTGGCAGAGCTGGGGAGAGAACACAAAACAGATGGGTGTCAGGGCAGACCAGGCTCCAGGCAAGCAGCCGAGGGTTGCCGGCGAATCTTAGACCGTGCCTAGGAGGTGCCGGCTCCAGACACACAGGAGGCGTCCAGCTGAGGAGACGGGGCTGGGTGCAGACAGAAGGAATGGGTTTAAAGGCCCTTAGGCTGGTGGGAGCTGACAGAGGGGAAGGAAGGTAAGTTCTGCTCAAGTGTCCACTCTGGGTCAGGGAAAAGCAAGAGGCTGAATCCCTCAGAGAGGAGTCTCCCTCCTAGTTTGTACCAAGTTAGGAAAAGACCTGTCATCTCCAGGAGTGATGGTTCAGGGTCATCATCACATCCTGGCCTAAGGCCAACCCAGGCACTGGTCCGCAGAGGTGGTGGGATGTCGTGGAGGTTTCACGACCAGAGCCCGGCTCCACACTCATGAGCTGTGTGATCCTAGGCACGTTGCTTAACTATCTCCCAATTCCGGATGTAAATAGGACCCCCTCAATGGGAGAGGCACCCTGAAGAGCAGACACCTAGTGTCGTGCAGGGCACATCACAGGTGATCAGTAGTGGCCTGTAGAGGTCTTGGGCATTCCTCAGTTAAATCCCCTCAAAGCCACATCGATAATAATGAGGTCCAGCCACACGAGGACTCCTGCTTCTCTCAGGCCATCAGCTCAGGTTACAGAGGACTGGCTAGCATTGCCCTGGGCTGGGGGACTCAGGATGACAAGGGCACGTGAAGGGCAGGAGACGAGCCTTTTGCTGGACCTGGGTCCTCGGACTTCTGGGATTTTCTGGAAAGTCCCAGTCAGCCTCCAAGTCACTACCTTGACTCAGTACACCCTCTCCCAAGCGCCACGTCCAGAGGAGTTCCAAGCCCAGGTATTTGGAGAAATGATCCATGTCCCTTTGCCCCATGGCAGGCCCTGGCCCAGGAGGGGAGGCCAACCTACCTGGGAGCCGCTGACCTCCGCACTGTGGATGCCCGTGATGGTGTCGATCAGGTTGTGGGCCTCGTCGATGATCACCACCTGGCCCTGCAGCCGGATGCCCGCCGCCTGCCGGGTGGCCGCGTGCAGCAGCATCTGGTAGGGCAGCACCACCAGCTGGGAGGAGAGATGTGGCCACCTGAGCAGGGCGGCTACGGCAGACTGGCCCGCCCTTCTCTGGGTTCCCAGTGTGAACGCTTCTACGTGTGGGGATACTGAGGAGGGAGCTCCGCACAGCCCCTTTCCTCAAAAGTTCTATGTGCAAATGTACAAAATCCGTCAGCTGGAGCAGATGTGACCCCCGACTGAACCAAGGGCAGGGTGGGGGAGACTGGAACCCTACTGCTTCACCACCTCTGTGCCCCAAAGGTAGCCCTGAAGACCCCAAGCTTCCTCCCAACACTGTCAAGCCTCTGTGCACCAGAAAGCAGCCCTGGCTTCTACTGCTAGAGCTGCTACTTCCCAGCTGTGTGGCTCTGGTAAAGTTTCTAACCTCTCTGATCCTGGCCTGACACCGTCTACCGCACGTGAGAGTTAAGGAGCAGAGTTAGGGGTAACAAAAATACAAGCGTCCTATAAATTCTTAAGTATAAGTTGTTACAAAGATTTTCCAGTTAAAAGAATACTGATCTAACAAAATGAAAAGCCAGAAAACTGGAAACTCGGTACCCAGGTATTAATAATAGCTCCGTCCTTCACTTGCGGTGAGAAAACAGATGAATCCCTTAACCTTTCTGGGCCCCAGGGTCCCCGTGTGCAGACTGCAGTGATGTCACTGGAGTACCAGACAGGCAAAACAAGGTGAAAGGCACTTTAAAAATTGAAAGCCACAACAATTTCAGGCCATCTTATGGTATTTGTGCATTAATGGCTACAGCACTGATCTTGCTCCGAGGCAGAGACCTGCGGGAGGGCACCGGACGACAGTGGGGACGGGGACATGCTCCTCCGACTCTGTGGGCACCCACACGCTCGTTACGGTGGTGCGCTGCTGAGCGCTTAGCTGCTGTGGAAATGGTTACTAACACAGTTCCCTGCAGCTTTTAAAACCTACTGGATTACACTGAATTCTCCATAAGTGATATCCTCTTTCCAAAGTCCACTTAAGGAAGTAGCAAGAAAACAGTTCGATCATACCCACCAAGTAACAGTAAGATACCATTTTGACCTGTCAAATTAGCAGCTTTTCCTAAAACTGCTGAAAGATATGGCAGGCCAAGGAGAACAGTATTCTCACGTGCTGAAGGCAGGTATGCAAGTTGGGACTGTCACTCCGAAAAGCCGTTTGGAAATGCAGTCATGTGCCGTGGTGCCCTTGTTGTACCTCTCAGCTCTCGCTGTGGTTTCACAAGGAATGCACAATCTTTCCTGA
>CAUYSK010025660.1:0-12158 GCA_963575035.1 Avahi laniger | reverse complement strand
ATAGATTCTGGTTATCAGCCCTCTGTCGGATTTGTAGCATGTGAAAATTTTCTCCCATTCTGTGGGTTGCCTGTTTGCTCTTGTGACAGTTTCTTTGGCTGTGCAGAAGCTTTTTAATTTGATCAGATCCCATTTATTTATTTTGGTTGTTGCTGTGATTGCCTTTGGGGTCTTCTTCATAAATTCTTTGCCTAGGAAGAAGTTGGAAATTCTCTTCTAGACATTGGCCTCGATAAGTGTTTTTTTAAATGAAAATATTGACCATGGTTAGAAATTCAGTATTTAGGGGCTCTAAAATTAAGTGCTAATGGTGATATTTTATTGCAAAAGAGCAAAACAGGGCTTAGAGCTTTTTTATTTTCAAAATTAAGGTATAATTTACATACGACAAAATTCATCCTTCTGATCCCTTTTGGTGATGTAACTATTCTGTATCTTGACCACCGCAACATCAGTATCCTGGCTGTGTTATCATACTACAATTTTGCAAGATGTTACCATGGGGGAAACTGGGTAAAGAATAAATGGAATCTCCTGTAGCATTTGCTGTAATTGCATGTGAATCTGGAGTTATCTCAAAATTTAAAGCTTAATTTTAAAAAAAAGAACATTTTTTGTATGTAGTTCTGCAAGTTTCGACAAATGCTAAGTCTTGTAAGTGCCACCAAAATAAAAATATGGAACAGTTCCCTAACCCCAAAGTTTTCCCATTAAAAGTTAGTGCTCTCTTTACCCCAAGCCTACCACCACTCTACTTTCTATCCCCATATTTTTTTTCTTTTCCATAATGTAATAGAAACATAGGCCTTCAATATATAGCATTTTGAGTCTGGCTTCATTTACTAAGCATAGTACATTTGAGATTCATCCATATCATTGTGTATATCAATGATTCATTTTTAAATTGTTAAGTAGTATTCCATTTAATGGTGGTACCACGGATTCCTGGTTTTGGCATTGATGAATAAAGCCACTGTAAACATTCATGTACAGGCTTTTATGTGAACGTAAATTTTTAGTTTAACTTGAGTAAATACCTAAGGATTGGGGTTACTTGGTCATATGGTAAGTGTATTTAAGTTAATGAGAAACCTGCAAATTCTTTTCCAATGTGGTTGTACCATTTTGCATACCCAGCAGCAATGCATGAGAGCTCCATTTGCTCTGCATTCTCACCAGTACTTGATATTGTCAGTATTTTTTATTTTAGCTATTCTAATAGGCATGAAGTAGTATCTCATCATTGTTTTGATTTGTATTTTACCAATAACTAATAACACTGAGCATCTTTTCATGTTTATTTCTTTGGAGAAGTGTCCTTTCAGATCTTTTGCCCCTTTTAAAAAATTGGATTGTTTGTACTCTTATTGAATTTTGAGTTTTTTTTAATATACTCTGAATAAAAATCCTGTATCAGATATGTGATTTGAATATATTTTCTCCCAGTCTGTAGCTTCTTTTTATCTTCTAAACAATATCGTTTGAAGAACTTTTTTTTTATTTTGATACAGTCCAATTTTTCAACTTTTTTCTTTTATGGATTATACTTTTGATATACCTAAGAAATCCTTACCTAACAAAGGATCACAAAGATTTTCTCCTGTGTTTTCTTTTGTAAGTTTTATAGTTTTAGATTTTACATGTTGATTTGTGATCCATTTTGAGTCAATGCTTGCTTATGGTATGAGGATAGACTTTTCTGTATTGATACCTTATTTGTTCTGGCACCATTTATTGAAAAGACTGTCCTTTCTTCACGGAATTGCTTTTGTACCTTTGTCAGAAATCAATTGATAGTACACAGCCAGTTCTGTTATAATGTGACATATATGATCTTAATCACTACACTATACAAAATATCATAGTAAAAAGCACAGGACTTGTCTGCAAAATGGGGTAATGAGTGTAACATTGAAATGTTAGATAGTGACACACTAAAAAAAGAAAGCTAGTAAAAATGGTAGCCCTGTTTTACATGTTATAAATGATAAATATATAAAGACTACAAGAATTATGGTACCTTACCTTGAAAAAGACCTGAAGTTTGCTTGTTGAAGTGGGTGTCAGAGAAGTTACAGTTTGTTTGTAAATTATAATTAAGTAGTGGCAGGTAGGTTATCTGAAATTGGAAGGAAAGTTGTAGCACTGGAGGTGGACAGGAATGGCTCGTAACAAACACAATGAACTGAAGTAGCTGGTAGATGTTTGAGGTATGTGCATGTGTGCTTTTTATGCATTTCTATTTGATTAAGCTCAGCTGGGTGCAGTTTTCTGTGTTCCCTCCGTGTTTCTTACAGATAAAATCGCATATAAGCCAACATGAAATTCTTGTTATGCTCAAATTGTTTGCTAATATATCAATTGCATTGGAACAAATTTACATTTTCAAAATAAACATTATAGGGGAAATAACTATGTATGTCAGTCTATTTATTATTGGATACTGTTCTATACCATTGATACATATGTCTAGCCTTTCTCCAGTACCCCACTGTCTTGATTATTATAGCTTTATAGTAAGTCTTGAAGTCAGGTAGTGTAAGTCCTTCAACTTTTTTTCTTCTTTTTAAAAATTGTTTTGCTTATTCTATTTTCTTTTCCTTTTTATACAAATTTTAGAATCAGCTTGTTGCTTTTACAAAAAAAAATCTTGCTGGGAATTTTATTGACATTTCATTGAATCTATATTTCAGTTTTGGGAGAATTGACATCTTAACAACATTGAATCTTCCAGTCCATGAACACAGTATATCTCTCCTTTTATTTAGATCTACTTTGATTTCTTTCATCAACATTTCTAGTTTTCAACATACAAGTCTTGCATACATTTTGCATATTTATACTTGTGATTATATATTTATAAATGGATTTCATGTTTTGGTTTTTTTGGGTGGTATTATAAATGTACTTTTTAAATTTTGTCTTCCAGTTCATTGCTACTACATAGAAATAAGATTGATTTTTATATATTGATATCTTTAGCTGTTGAAGGCTTTGAACAAAAATGGAAGCTTACCAAACCCAAAGAAAACTTTGCTTTTTTAATATTTTTTAAAAATATAAGGTGCTATCTTTGATTTGTCGTAGTCTATTTTAAAACTTAGATCAATATTACAACTTCGATTTAATTGTTCTATCAAAATTGTTGCATGATATTCTAATACAGATCTGAAAGCATGTATTTAGAGGATAAGATTTAACAGAGCAATCTTTAAATGCTCTTAAAGAGTATCATTATGAAATACAGACTGCTTTCCATTATTGGTCTCACAGGGGTTTTCTTAAGAATAATTGTAGACCATCCATAAATAGTTTTAATGTTTAATATATCATTTTGGATTTTTTTGGTGTTTTCTATTTTCTGAAGTTTTTC
Organism: Avahi laniger; assembly: GCA_963575035.1. Classification (NCBI taxonomy): domain Eukaryota; kingdom Metazoa; phylum Chordata; class Mammalia; order Primates; family Indriidae; genus Avahi; species Avahi laniger. The sequence continues at coordinate 8,785 of CAUYSK010025660.1, read as the reverse complement.
AGATATATTTTTTGTGATACTGTTGTAGATTTTGGACTCAGCAAGGAGTCAGTAGATCAAGAAAAGAAGGCCTACTCATTTTGTGGTACAGTAGAATATATGGCTCCTGAAGTAGTAAATAGGAGAGGCCATTCTCAGAGTGCTGACTGGTGGTCATATGGTGTACTTATGGTAAATAACATTATTTTTCTTATTTTTGCCAATATATGATATTACTAATCCTAGAATTTTATTTTAATTTAAATTTGGGGATGAGTTAGGTAAGAAATGGGTTCTGAAAATTCATGATTAACATTTAAAACTTGTGACTGGCTAGCTGCTATACAATGAGAATTAGGGTTTTGGTTTTCTGATTTCTTTTAAAATTGCTAGTCAAAATGTAAAGTCCAGCATTATTATATAAAATATTCACATTTGAAACTTAGAAAAAGGTCTGTCAGATTTTAGATTTCAGAATGCTGAGTTTAGCAGTTATATGGTATTTTAATTAGATAACCCATAACTTAGCATCTTACCAGATAATGTCTTATTGTAAGATAATTCAAACTTGCCCTAGAAAGATTATAATCCTCCTGAGGAGGGGAATCATGTTTTATACTACTTTTCATCTCCCACAGTACCTAGCATAGTGAGCATATAGTAGATGCTTAATACAAACTGACTAATTTGGTATGAAATTAAAGCATAGCATTTGCAATAGTCAGTAGGATGATAGATGAATAGCTATTGAATCAGACGTAATTTGCTTTTGAGGTCTGATTCATTTTGCCCATTTATCACTGAATAACACACTGTATGACACATCAGTATATTAAGTTCCTATTATAAACTTGACATTTGTGCAGGGCTGTGGGATGGGAACTGATTCAAAGTACACTATTCGGCATTTTCCAAGACCCAAGAAGACATGCAGTCTGGTTGGGGAAACAATTGAAGTAGCTTAATAAACTGTCAAACAGCAGCTTAGGAATTAGGAGAATACTTAATATATAAGTTGATGTAGGAAAACTGGAGGAGTCAGAACTTAAACTAAGCCCTGAAGGATGGATAAAATTTAAATAGTTTCATGTCAAGAAGGAGAGTATTGTGATTATATTAGCAAAGACTTGGAGAACCAGTTTGTCTAGAGTAGTGGAGAATGAGGGTAAAAGTGGAGGAAGTGAACCTATAAACCTATAAGCATTTGCATGTAATTCTCTGGGCAGTATGAAGCTATTGTAAATTCTTAAACAGGATGGCAATTAAAAATTGTAGGTTAGGAAGATTAGCCTTGGCAGCATTATATAAATGGATTGGAAGTAGAAGAAACTAGAAGCAGGAAGACCAAAAATGACTTCTTACAAAACAGTTGTAAGATTATAGAGTAAAAAAGAGGAAACTTTAAAGACATTACAAAGGAAGAAGTGACTAACCTTAGTAACAGATTAAATGATGACACAGGTAAAACAGAAGGGAAGGATCAAAGATTAAGATACTACTAAAATTTTATAAACTTTAGGTTATTGAAAGAATGGCAGGTTAGTAGAAAAGAAAGAGCTGAGAACAGCTGGTTTTGGAAGTGGGAAAGAATTTATTTTTAACAGGTAGCATTGGTTACTATAGGTTAGTGGCTACCCCTAGGGTGGTGATAAACTAGGAGGGGCAGTGGAGAGAGAATAAGAATCATTTCACGACCATATTGCTATATGTACTCAACTTTTAGTTTCTTTGAGGGAAAGTGTGATTACGATACACTATCCTTCTCTTCTTTCTCTCCCTGCCACTATTACCTCTACCCCTCTAGTCTCTGGTGGCGCACCATCACTAAAGATTCTTCAAGGAAAACTGGAGCTTGAGAGAGATTAAGGCTGGAGCAGCAGATTTGGGAGTCATCAGGATACAGGAGAGAATTGAATGGATAAGCTAACTTAGGTTGTGAGTTCAGATAAATGAGTAGAGGACTGAGGCCAAAGCCCTTTTGAGATTGAGTTGGAGATTTAAATATGAGAAACATGAAAACTTCTCCTTAATGAGCTATTATGATCTTTATTTTTAGACCTATTTTATACCATCATTTAATGTTCTAGTTATCTGCATTGCAATCAAATCTCGTTGGGAAAATGTTTTCCTTCTGCTATGTACAACTGTCTCAATATTTTTCTTTTTTAAAGGTATTGGTAAATGTGCATGTGTTCTGCTTCTGCTGCTCTTTTTATAATTCCTAATTTTGGGGATATGGGGGAATAGAAATGGTTAAATCTTTCTTGGGCATGTATGAATTTGAAAGGGTTTTGTGCTTATTTTTCACCTATTCGTTGAGCTTTGTATACATTGGGGGTACCAGAAGTATATGTCCTGAAGTGAACTAGTTTTCTGGTCAAATTTTGACCCACTGTCAATCATGTAGATCCTGCATGATTTGCTGATCATGCAGTAGGAGTCTCAATTTTTTTTCTAAATAATTTTATTATGTATTCTAAGTTTTGTGCTAAATTGACTATGTGGTAATTTTTTGTTTGTTTTAGTTTGAAATGCTTACTGGTACTCTGCCATTTCAAGGTAAAGACAGAAATGAGACCATGAATATGATATTAAAGTAAGTATAAATGCTGTCTTTTTCTTTTGGGAAAAAATCTTTTTCTTTTTATTTTGAGAAATTTATTGTGATTTTAAATTGACACAAAAGAACATTTTTCACACTCTTTCCCTTCTCCTACCATATAGTGGACATTACTTGCCATTGTTAGAAATGTGGCTAGATTTAAGTGAAATTTTTCTGAACTTTTCTTTTCCAGAGCAAAACTTGGAATGCCTCAGTTTCTTAGTGCTGAAGCACAAAGTCTTCTAAGAATGTTATTCAAAAGGAATCCAGCAAATAGATTGGGTATTGATTTTCTTAGCTTTTATACCAATGTACTACATGTTTTGGGAAGATAATTATTCTTTATGTATTCTGGCCTAATTCAAGTTTATTATTGCTGCTATATGTTTATACCTGGAATTTTCCATTTTGTGTTTGTATTCTGGAAATAGTAAACTCTGTTATATCCATGATTTAAAAATGAAGTAGTCTAGTTAATTAAAATTTTTGTTCAACATATATTATTATGTATATAATATGGATCACCTCTTTTTAAATAATTCACAGCACTTTCCCTTGTGTGGATATTTTTAGATATTTGAATATAATTATTTTGTCTATCCCGATAGTCTTCAAAGTAAATATTGCGTTTCTGTAACTGCTTATTTTTTGACCACTTTCTGGTAGCCTTTCCCTGGATTCAGACATGATCCTATTATCCTATTTATGTCCTTGTGTTAACATTTCAATGTCACTTTATTCCTTTGTACTTCCTAATTTGGCATATAAATGTGAGGTTATTATATAAGTTATAAATAAAAGAAAATATACTTAAATTTTAATGTTATGTTCAACATTATTTTGATTTCATTTGGGAGACACTTTAGTATTTCATGATACCCTTTGTAGTTAAATACGAACATCAGTTTTTTTTTTTTAACATAGCAAAGTGAAAGGACAAATTAATAAAATGCCAGATGAGAAAGCATAGACTTTTCACTTCAAGGAATCTGTGAAGTATGTATACCTTTGTTTACAGATAGCCTGGAAGACAACAAGATGAAAAAAATCATACCAATAAAAAATTATTTCCATTTTTATAGGTTCAGAAGGTGTTGAGGAAATCAAAAGACATCTTTTTTTTGCAAATATTGACTGGAATGTAAGTCGAGTATATAGTTTGTCATTGAATAACTTTATATTAATATGAGTAAAAAACTGAAGAGAAATATGTTCATTGTTTTTAATTTAAATAACAAGTCAGTGGAATGTTTACATATTTAAGTGAATGCAAATTAATGTAAGTCCTTATTAATTTTTCCCCAGTGTAGGACCATGAGCTTTTCAAAAAGTGGGTTTCCCAGCAAAGAAGACTTTCATATAATATATTCTCTATGCTTTTCAAAAACATATCAATTTTAGCAAGTTAGATTGTTAGACAAGATTAAATTTTTACACTCTATGATAGGAGCCCTAAACAGTACATTTAATGTGTATTTTACGTGAAAACAAAATATTTTAGTTGAAATATATTTCTTGAAAATGGTCTATTGATTTTGAGCATTATTAATTACTTCTGTATGGCAACATTGTAATATATTCTGTATGGTTATATTATCAGTGAGAATTCAAATCAGTTTTTGATACTCAGAATTGAACATCATTATCCTGTGTGAATGCAACTTGTGACATCACTGCTGTGTTTCGTGGCCTTAATAGATTTTGGACATCATCTCTCAAAATTTTCTAATTTTATTAACAGATATTTGAAGGCTGTTGAAATTTCTTTTATGGAATTATGAGTATTTTAATAAGAACTTTGAATATTCTGCTTTACCTTACAAAGTATAATAATTTTTTAAAATCTTAATATGTTTTTATGTTACCCTGTTGTTTCTTCTAGAAATTATATAAAAGAGAAGTTCAACCTCCTTTTAAACCTGCTTCTGGAAAACCAGATGATACTTTTTGTTTTGATCCTGAATTTACTGCAAAAACACCTAAAGGTAATGCATGTTTATGTGTAAAATCAGGGCTTTTATTACAGGAGATAGTTAAAAAATAAACTATCTTCTTAGGTCAAAAACTAAAAGAATGGTAAGTTTGCAGAGCATTGGTTTGCTCTTCTGGAAGTATGGATTCTATGTACAACATTATTTGGGCATCTGTCAAGTAGGGGCTTTAAATGGGAAATATTTGCCAGAAGAGCAGGGACTAGGGAAAAGGGTGGCAGGTTTTTATTTTTTTTCTTGTTTTATAAGTCCTTTGACATGCTGATGATTTACAGAGTAGGGGGTAGGAGATTAAACATGAAATACATTACTCTGACTCTTACAGTTTAGAATTTAATGTGGTTTAGTTTTAGTGTCATCTGTTTTCATGCATTTATTCAACAAATATTGAATGTCTACTACGTAGTAAGCAATGAGGATACAGCAGTGAACAGAACAGATAAAAATTACTGACCACATGGAACATGTATATGAGTGGTGAGAGAAAATATATAATAAATCAAACATATAATATATCAGATGGTGACATTTAATGGTTTCTTCTATATTTTAAAAAATTATGACATCTTATATCATAGAAGTCTATGTAGTTCTAATTAAATTTAATTATTTGAACATTAGATTCTCCTGGTTTGCCAGCCAGTGCAAATGCTCATCAACTATTCAAAGGATTCAGCTTTGTTGCAACTTCTATTGCAGAAGAATATAAAATCACTCCTATTACAAGTGCAAATGTATTACCAATTGTTCAGGTAAATTCCACTTAATCATATTATTCAGTTTAGGGATATATCAGTTTGGGGATAATTATTTCTATTAGTTATTGCTAATGGATTTTTATTTTCTTTATTTTTTAGAGACAGGGTCTCACTTTGTAACCTGTGCTAGAGTGCAGTGACACAATCAGAGCTCACTGCAATTTCAAACTCCTGGGCTCAAGTGATCCTCCTGCCTGAGCCTCACCAGTAGCTGAGACTATAGCTGTATGCCACCATGTCTGGCCAATTTTTCCTTTTTATGTTTTGTAGAGATGAGGTCTTGCTATGTTGCCCAGGCTATTCTCAAACTACTGGCCTCAAGTGATCCTCCCACCTTGGCCTCACAAAGTTCTGGGATTACAAGTGTGAGCCACTATACCCAGCCACTGAATTTTTAATAGTTTTTTAAAAAGTGATTTTTAACTCCTTTTTTTTTTTTGTCTCTTGGTATAATCATGAGTTAAAGATGTCTCTATATATTTCAGAAAAGATCAGACAGTAGTGACCTTTAAATATATTTATGTGGTCTGTTGTGAAGAAAATATAAAGGTCATGTATAAACTAATTGATTTACTGTATTGGCCTTGGGGATCCAGAAAGCCTACAATTTAGGATTGGTTCAGAATATGTTTAAGCAATTTATAAATATTGATAAAACTTCTCTAGAATGAGTTATTCTTGATTTCTTTTAAAATTTAAGATGAATGTATATTTAGGACAAAAGATAGAAAATGTGAAAATGTTTCATTCTCCTTAGTATTTTACTTTTTTAAAAAAACAGATAAATGGAAATGCAGCACAATTTAGTGAAGTATATGAATTGAAAGAGGATATTGGTGTTGGCTCCTATTCTGTTTGCAAGCGATGCATACATGCAACTACCAACATGGAATTTGCGGTGAAGGTATCGTCTCTGAGTCTGACTTTTGTTTGTTTTATGCATATAATTTAAATTATAAGTTCAGTGACAGACATTGTCAGTGGAACAAATGAAGATAAGAAAGATAAGATGATGAGAGAGAGCTCTAAGACTTAACATTTTTACTTTGAGTTTTTTTCAAGGCTTTATTTTGGGGGAATTAGATATTTAATGACTTTTTGTATTTGAATAATTTTATTTTAATCTAGTATGTGAAGATTGAGCAATTGTGACAATTACAGTAACATTTGAATCACATTATCATTTACTGTAGTTTCAGTGAAATGGGATATAATGTTAAAGAAAGTACACTGGTTTATTTTTTTTCTTTCTGTTAAGTTTTAGTTATAGGAAATTTTTAAATGTTAAAAGAAGTATTTGTTTAAAAATGTAACCAAATTGAAAATATTTCATTCATTTTTAGACACAATAATTTCTTTTCCTCTGAGATTTTTCTGTTATTTCTTAGATCATTGACAAAAGTAAGCGTGACCCATCAGAAGAAATTGAAATTTTGATGCGCTATGGACAACACCCCAATATTATCACTTTAAAAGATGTAGGTATTTTAAAATATAAGTTTCAGCTAAGCTGATGAAGTTATGATCTGGAACTTTATTTTTCTTATTGAAATTTTGTATATCTCTGATATATTTTATTTCATGCCACAAAATTGCAAAATCCTTACATTTGCCACTTTCATAGTTTTTTTTCCTATGATTCTACACTCCTCCTCTTCTTACAGAATATCAAAAATGAACTAGGATGGTTGCTAAATAAGAGTGTCCTGATTAGTTTAATATATTCTGACTGGTTACTTAACATTGTAAGTAGCACCATTTACACTTTATTATTCTGTAGTACTACAAATATAGAAGATACAGGAGATTAGGAATCTGCCAGATTCTTGAAGATTTTACTTTCTTTACTGTACAGCAGTTGACTATAGCATTAGGCATTATTCTTTAGTGAAATGATATTAGTCTATCATTTTTGTAAAATGAATATCTAATTTATGTTAATAAATATGCCTGAATGCTGACTGTTCACATTAGAAGATAATGTTCTTTTCTCTTTAGAGAAGCAGAAAAATCAGTCATCATCTTGATCCGTTTTTTCAGATGATATGATACGCATTTTGATTTGTAATCTTTAAATAATAGTTTAGATTTGTATATATAGATGTATATCTCACATGCCCTGAGTGAAAAGGGTATGCATATTTTTTATTTATTCTCTTATATATACTATTTTAATTTAACAAACATTTAAGACACTATTTCAGATAATGGACTGAGGGTATAAAAACAAATAATATATTTACTTTTAGAAGGAAGCTTGCTGTTAGAGAAGTAGCTATCATGTAGTAAAAAAGGAGATAAATATCATTTGAGAGGCACAGAGTTCTGTTTTTTCATTTACATTCTTTGATGACCTATAACCTACAACTTGAAAAGTTAATAAAATTATATGTTTAACATGGTCTCATAGGTTGTTTAGCTGATTCAACCTTCAATACAGCCTGTACTACGTTAACCATAAAGGATTAATGTCTTTTTTTTTAATACTAGAGGTTTAGTAGAAAAGCAAATACAATTTAAATATTTTAGAATTATAATTATAAATAATAATATTTTAAAACTGTATTCTTTTTTAGGTCTTTGATGATGGTAGATACATTTACCTTGTTACGGATTTGATGAAAGGAGGAGAACTACTTGATCGTATTCTCAAACAAAAATGTTTCTCAGAACGGGAGGCTAGTGATGTGTTGTATGTAGTAACTAAGACAGTTGACTATCTTCATTGTCAAGGAGTAAGTTGTAGTTATATTGTTCCTTGCAATTCTGGGACCTACATCTTTATAAAATTATATATAGGACATAATGCTACCTAAAATGAACTGCTTTTTCTGTCACATAAATTTTTATAGAGACTATCCTAATAAAACTCATAATGTAGCAAAGGTTATGGATTCAGGAAATTGGCTAATGCTTTATTAATTCTCTTCTTTCTGCCTGTTGGCCCTGATTTAATAGCATATTAATATTAAAAGTTGTGTGAATTTTATAAATGTACCTAAACTTGACTTGAAAATTATTAAACCTAATCAAACTTAAAAGTGAAACATAAAAGAATTAACTACAGACATATTGTGAATATTATTCAAATTTTAAAATACTTAACATAGAAAGTTCTGTCAGAAATAGAACTGTATATCTTGACCCTTGCCAACTTTTCCCCTAAATACAGTAAGAAATTTATACTCCAAACACTTGATGTGTTAATACATTAAATTTTATTGTGGAGAGGCAGGCTTGTTATTTTGCTTCCTGTATCTTGATAAAGAAGGCAAATGAATTGAGTTCTAAAAACGTCAACTTTTCTGTTCATATCCTTTGCCCACTTTTTAATGGGGTTGTTTGATTTTTTTCTTGCTGATTTTCCTGAGTTTTATATAGATTCCAGTTATCAGCCCTTTATCAGATGTGTAACATGTGAATATTTTCTCCCATTCTGTAGGTTGTCTGTTTGC
>CAUYSK010025659.1:0-21869 GCA_963575035.1 Avahi laniger | reverse complement strand
CAGCAACCTCAAACCCCTGGGCTCAAGCGATCCTCCTGCCTCAGCCTCCCGAGTAGCTGGGATTGCAGGTATGCGCCACCATGCCTGGCTAATTTTTTCTATATATTTTTAGCTGTCCAATTAATTTCTTTCTATTTTTGGTAGAGACAGGATCTCACTCTTGCTCAGGCTGGTCTCGAACTCCTGAGCTCAAACAATCCGCCCGCCTTGGCCTCCCAGAGATCTAGGATTACAGGCGTGAGCCCCCGGCCTGGCCAGCATTATTTTTTAAAAGAAAAAGGTTGTCCAAGTTTAACAAATGGTAACTGGCAGCAGCAGCAGGTTTGAATAGAAAACCCCTTCCACCATGCCCCATTGCCTCCTAGAATCTCATAGCTGGAAGGGTATTTGCAGATCTGTGAATAGTAACCCTTTATTTTACAAAAGGAAGACTCCAGAAACGTAAAGGAGTTGTCCAAGATCACATGGCAATTAGTGACATAGTCCCAGCTAGCCCCAAGCCCCCAGACTCCCTATAGGGTGCCCTTTCTTTAAAGAATTTAACAATTTCACAATTCTTTAGTTAACCAGTATTAGAGAATTGAAAAGGCAAAAGGGAGCTACAACAGTATCCCAGAGATAATAACTTCGGAAGCGGCTACCGCTCCTAAAGCTTGAGGAACAAAGAGAAGATGTGATTGTAGGAACTTAGGCTTGGATGAGGGGCCTCATGAAGTTGAAATCCAGACCTCTGAGTAGAGTCACTGACCAGCTGGCCTCTGAGGAGATTACTGAGGCTGGTTCTGGGAGTGTCTGGACACTGCAAACTGGAACTACTGCCGCTGCTGGAATCAACTATTGCTGCAAGGATACAGATCTGCTGCTGTGGTGACACTGTAGGAACAAGAAGCAAATAGGGAGAAGCAAATCCCTCCTTCCCCTTCCTACCTTGCAGTCTCCCTCTAGCGCCCCCTGTTGGCAGTCTAGCAGAGAGTTATATGGCAAAGGAGAAGTGTGATAGGGAATGTCCTGTTCCAGCATCAAAAAGAGGGTGGAGGGCCCGGTGCGGTGGCTCATGCCTGTAATCTTAGCACTTTGGGAAGCCGAGGTGGGAGAATATGTTGAAGTCCGAAGTTGGACACCAGCCTGAGCAAGAGCGAGACTTCATCTCTACAAAAAACAGAAAAAGTAGCTGGGCGTGGTGGTGCGCACCTGTAGTCCCAGCTACTTGGGAGGCTGAGGCTGGAGTATTGCTCGAGCCCAGGAGTTTGAGGTCGCAGTGAACTACGATGATGCCACTGCACTCTAGCCCAGAAGACAGAACAAGACCTTGTCTCAAAATAAAAAAAAAAAAAAATGTAGGGCTGACAATAAATGTAATATTAGGACAAGAAACAAAGAGAAAAGAAATCAGTGTTCTTATGTATACATACTTGTGCATTTAAAAAAATAAGAAAAAATGTGTATAACTGCTGTAGTCCTTGTACCTGCAAATGAAATGGTCACAAAGCAATAGCTGATGCTTATAATTTCCTTATTCCTTACTGTATGATCTCTCAGCAAGGACTCCAGCTTGTTGAGCTTTTTTGTCTGGCAAGGTGACCCAAACCTTATTCCTGAAGGGTCTGAATCTTCAATGGTTCTGCATATTTCTGCTTGCTATAGTTTTCCATTACTTTTTACTATGGGGCATGCAAGTAATAAGAGGTACCCAAAGAGTCTCCTGGGTTCCAGACATAGTCCTCTTTGCCCCCATTGTGTAGCCCCAATTCCTAGCTAATTGGAATCGATACATTGAGTAATCTCTTTCTTTGCCTGTTGTGTCAGTAGCACAAGGAGCCCAAAATGCCAAGCAGCACTGCCATCTTCTAATTCAGTGGATCCATTGCTGCATCCCCCAGTGGAAGCATTCCTTTCTTAATTACCAAGATCTTCAAACCAGCAGAACTCAAAGTTGTGGTGACAAGGAACAAAAATTCTATGTAAAACTATTTTAATTATTTAGAAAGTAAATTTTTAAAACCCAGAGTGGACTAATCATTCTGATTTATCACTTCCCTGAAAATGTATTTTTACCTTCAACTTTAATCTCCTTGAGGACAAAGTCTGTAGCTGTTTCATGTTTGTATGCCCCATGGGCCCTATTACAACATCTGTTACCTGGTAGACAGTCAATAAATGCTGGTCGAATGTGTAGGTTGACAGTTCGCTAGATATCAGCTAACTGGTTAGTATTCACAGACTAAAAATTTTTTCATTTTCATTTTTGTTTGCTACCTCACATATGAAAGCTAGGTTTCTTCAGTCTCTAGATTTAGAAAAAATGCTACTAATCTGTGACTCAGCAATTCCATTTATCAGTATTATGTTGGAGATTACAAGTATATGAATTCTTCAGAGGAGATGGTGGGTCTCAATTCCCCACCAGAGTGTCATGGCTTTTGGGTAGTGCTTAATATTACTGTGCACTTTAAAACGGAATATTGTAAATTTTAGAAAATTCATTTTCCTGTCAGTGACTTTAAACAGAGAAACATTTCAATAGCTCCTCTTCCCAAGTCCTGAGGAGCCTCTGAAATGTGAACCAGAGCTCTCTCCCACTGCCTGGAGCTCCTTCACAACATCAAACGCTTAATGAAAATGTTTCCTCAAACCTCAAGCATTTCCAAATATTAAATGTGAAGAGGAAAGATCTTGCTCAAACTGCAAAGTGTTCTAGAACTGCAGGGTATGTGAGAGTATGTGTGTATGCCATGCGTGTGCGTGCACATACAGGTATGTTTTTCCTGTTTAGTATTTTGGAAATAAATTTAATGTTATGCCCAAACCCTCTCTAAACAAGGTTGCATAAACAGACATACCTGTTTGAGTTTGGCTGGTCCCCAATGCCAACCTCAAGGGTTCACTATGAAGAAGTAGGAGGGGCATATGCTCTCTCCACAACACAGACAAGCTGTCAGCCTAAGAAAGAGGTTCTCACAGACACGAGGTTGCAGCCTGCTGCTCTTGGGATTATAATGTTTGGGGATTATAGTTTAAAACCTAAGGGAGGTTGTTTGTGGGGATGGGGCAGAGGTGGCCAAGAGGATAACAAGGCAGATTAATTTTGATTATATCCATCTGACTAAAGCACAATTTTAAGGGTTGATCTGGACTTTTTTTTTTTTTTTTTTTTTTAGACAGAGTCTGGCTCTGTTGCCTGGGCTAGAGTGCCGTGGCGTCAGCCTAGCTCACAGCAACCTCAAACTTCTGGGCTCAAGCGATCCTCCTGCCTCAGCCTCCTGAGTAGCTGGGACTACAGGCATGCGCCACCATGCCCGGCTAATTTTTTCTATATATTTTTAGTTGTCCAGATAATTTCTTTGCATTTTTAGTAGAGACGAGGGTCTCACTCTTGCTCAGGCTGGTCTCAAACTCCTGAGCTCAAACAATCCACCCACCTCGGCCTCCCAGAGAGCTAGGATTACAGGCGTGAGCCACTGCGCCCGGCCTGATCTGGACTTTTAAAACAGAACAGCTGATGAGTATTTGAAGTTTCACCCTCTCCTGAGGTTCTGTGAAGTACTTTGTTTTAAATAAATAATATCAAAAGTAGTTCCCAGTGAGTGGGTATTGGAACCTTAGTGTTCATTTTCTGTTGAAGCATTTCAAAAACATCCTAAGGTAAACACAGTGAACACTCTAATTACTGATAAAATTTACATTTTACTTAATTTCTGCTTTGTTAAAAATGTACTAAATATTGTAGGCTAGTAATATATTCACTGTATTATCCACAATTTTCACTCATTTCTCTGAACTGACTACTAAAACATTCCCATTGTTCACCTGTGAAACTTGCTTTAATGGGTAGATATTGTGATCTAAGTGAACAGACCCCTCCCCTCAGGAATTGTGCCATCCTCAGCCTGTGGTAACACCACATGGGGGGCCTGGAACGCTTACCCCAGGCCTGGGTCTCTAACAGTAGCTCCAAAATGCTTAGCACTTTTTTAGAAAAATGACTTTGTAACTGAAATCCTATACAGTCTGGGAGCAACAAGTTATTGTTTCTAAGAAATCTGGTTTCTAATTCGTCTATACATCCTGGGCAAACTACAAGTTATGGATTGAATTTAATTACTCCACATGTTTGTAGAGCATATCACTATAGAGAAGCAATTATTCATATAAAAGCAATAGAAGTATACTCCTTGGTTGTGTAACTAGTTAAATGGAGAAACCATGACTAGCAAGAGCTGGAGAATCAGCACCACCAAATGTAAAGTTTTGTGATCTGTAAATAATATGCTTTCTTTGCACGAGACCTTTTCAAGTTATTTGAGCACAGTGGGGGTGCTGTCAGTTACAACCTCAATAGTCAGTGCTTTGATTTTTTTAATATGATTATAAAATATTTCAAACACCCAAAAGAGAAGAAAAAATAAAAAATACCCACACAATAGATCTAACATCTTATCATATTTGTTTCGTGTTTTGTTAAATTTAAATTATTTTGACCCCCCCATTACCCTGTCCCAATTCTATCCTTGTTCTCTTATCTCTATAGTAATACTATGCTGAACTTTCATTTCATTCCCTACCATGTTTTTATATTTTTGCTAAATAGGCAGAAGCCAATTTATCCTGAAGCTAAGGAATCTTGGGCTTCTAGGCCTCTCAATCCCACCACTGCCTCCAACGCACAGAAGGTGTAGGGGCTGTTGTCAGGGAAGCAGCCACAGCCACTGGCTGGAAGCCTGGAGCCTCACCCAAGCCTTGGGGGCACTCCAGGTCTGGAGTCAGTGGTCCTGGGGCTGCCGGCACTACCTCCATATCCTCCCAGCTCCCAAGGTGAATCTGCTCCTGGTGGATCTCCCTGCGCCTCTAATTGTCGTATTGGACCCTGTGAGAAGGATCTGCTCCTGGTTCAAAGGCCATAGCCCAGGCTGCCCTGGGAGTCCTGCCCAGAGACCAAATGAGCACTCTGCTATGCAAGAAGAGCAGAAGTTACAGAGTTGTGATATTTATAAAAGTGCCATTTTTTCCCTTAAATTTGTTGATCAACCATGCTAGAGAAAAGATGAAATTATCTTTTTACTCTCTGTAGAAAAATATATTTACAAAATTGGAGTCAAAAAGAATGCAGCTAACAAATGTAAGGAAAATGGTATTATAAAGGTATGTTTAATAGTTAATAATAATTACATTGTTTTTCTGGATTTTATTATTTGTGGTATTTGTCAGCTTTTAAAATTCATAATTTGTGCTTTTTAAAAATTTTTATGTGCCTTTTTCTTATTCAAAATTAATATTCAATTTTATATCTAATTTTATATTTGTAATTTTATATTCTTTTTCTTAAAGAGGATTCCCCAAGTTGTATAAGCTTCAGGTCCCACAAAACCTTATGTATATGAAAGCACAAACAGCATATGTTTTTAAACTTTGTATAAATGCAAATTATTTTTATCACTCTGCAGAGTTTTTTTTCCTTGAAATGTTTCCATATTTATCCATGTTGATACATATAGCACTCTCAGTAACTTCAGGACTACAACATAGTATCTATTCCCTTTTTCATTGACATTCAGGCTGTTCATGATTTTCACTATTATGAATGATGCTGTGATGGATGTTCTTGTACCTGTCTATCTATGTACAAGCTCAGTGAGTTTTATGGTGCATACACTTCCCTGGAAAGGAATTGCTGAGCCATACAGGATGTATATCCATCGTTCAGAATATTGCCAAATTGCTCTCCAAAAATGTAATACAAATTTGCACCGACATCAGCAGACTAAGAGCCTTCCTTTTCTCCATATTCTCACCAACTCTTGGAATTTTCAGATTAAAAAAAATAAATCTCCCAGTCAGAAACACAATGGCATATCACTTTCTTTGCTTATCTCTGATTAATAATAAAGATAAGCACTTTCTCATATGTTAATAGGCATTTAAATTTATTTGTTGTGAACTGCCTATTCATGTCCTTTGTACATTTTTCTATAGGGCTATCTTTCATTTTTATGTGAGAATTATTTCTATATTATGGTTTTAATTCTTTGTGGATTATATGCTTTGCACATATATTCTCCTAGCCTGTGTCTTGCCTTCTATATTTACATGTAGTATCTTTTATTGAACAGATGATTTTAATTTTAACACAGTCAGTTTTATCAGTTTCTTTTCTTTATGGCTTGTGAGTTGTATGCCTTGTTTAAAAATCTTCCCTCCCAAGGCCAGGCGTGGTGGCTCACGCCTGTAATCCTAGCTCTCTGGGAGGCCGAGGCAGGCAGATTGTTTGAGCTCAGGAGTTCGAAACCAGCCTGAGCAAGAGTGAGACCCTGTCTCTACTAAAAAATTAGAAAGAAATTAATTGGACAACTAAAATTATATAGAAAAAATTAGCCGGGCATAGTGGTGCATGCCTATAGTCCCAGCTACTCAGGAGGCTGAGGCAGGAGGATTGCTTGAGCCCAGGAGTTTGAAGTTGCTGTGAGCTAGGATGACACCATGGCACTCTAGCCCGGGCAACACAGTGAAACTTTGTCTCAAAAAAAAAAAAAATCTTCCCTCCCCAAACTCATAAAGATATTAAGCACTATATTTTTTAAAAGTTTTAACATTTTGTTTTTCACTTGTAGGTACTTGCTCCACCTCAAATTTATTTTTATATATAATACGTGGGATGTGTTTAATTTTCTTTTTTTCTATATGCATAACCAGTTGGTCGTGCTCCACTTATTGAACAGTGCATCCTTTCCCTATTGTTTGTAAACCATCTCTGTCAGAGATTGTTGTAGTTTCCTACCACTGCTATAACAAATTATCACTAATTTGGTAGCTTAAAGCAACACAAATTTATTATCTTACAACTCTTGAGGTCAGAAGTCCAAAATGGGTCCCACTGGGCTAAAATCAAAGTGTTGGCAGGGATGCATTCCTTAAGGAGGCCCTAAGGGAGAATTCATGTCCTTGATTTTTACAGCTTCTAGAAGCCTCCCTGCATTCCTTGGCTCATAGCCCCATTCCTCCATCTTCAAAACCAGCAAAGCCAGGCCAATTCATTCTCACAATGCCATCTTTCTGACACTGACTTCTTCTGCCTCCCATGTCCACTTTTAAGGACCTTATGATTACGTTGGACCTACCCGAATAATCTAAAATAATCTCCCTATTTTAAAAGTCAGGTCAGTTGATTGGCCACCTTAAATCCATATGTGACCTTAATTCCCCTTTACTGTGTAACCTATTCACAGATTTGGAGGACCAGGATGTGGACATCACTGGGGAGAACCAAGGAGAAGGGGCATTATTCTGCCTGCCACATAGTTAAGTCTGAATGCTGTGCCCCTAAAAATATATAAGCTTGAACTACATAGGGGAACAAGATTTAGTGCTCAGAGATTGGAGTTTTTTAACTTATTCTCATGAATAGTGGTTAAAAATTTGCAACAGTAGCAATGAACATAAATAGGATTTAAACCCACATGACATTATTCAATATTAAGAGAACAGAAACTGGCAAGTCTTGGTTTGGGATTTTTGTCTAGGTGGTTGTTGTTGGGTTTTAATTTTTGGTTCTTAAATATGCACATGCACATGTATACTCTGGCACTTACCTACTTTTTTCCCCCTTTCCTATTATAGGAGCCCTTATAGGCAGAGATCATTCTTTTCTGTTAAATAATAATTCAATAAACAGGAAGCAACTACTATGCACCAGGCATGAAGTATTGGAACACAGTTATAAACAAGACAGAGATAGTCCCTGCTCTCATGAAATTTGCAGAAGGGAAGAAAGACATTTAAGCAATAATAAACTTGAAAGGGGTTGTTTGAAAGGGGGCTTTCAAGGTGCTTTGGGAGCACATAGCAAAGGAACATAGACTCATCCAAGGGATCAGAGAAGACTATCATAGATAAATTATAGCTAAGCTTAGACTTAAAGGATGAGTTAAAAGTAGACTTGTACTATATAGTGGAAAGTGTGTTACAGGCAGAGGGAGAAATACAGAGTTTGGGAGAAAAAAGAAAGCAGGGAACAAATGAGAAACTGGAAGTCCAGTCCACGTGGTACATAGTGTACCATAAGCCTGGAGAGGAAGGCAAGGTTCAGAGCTTATAAACAGGCTAAGGATTTTGGCATTTATACTAAGTGTATTTTCCATGACACCTTAATAAGCCCCCTTGCTCACTGGTAGATATTAATTAATGTTTGTTGAATGATTCAGTACAAATGTCAGATGGATTTCCTTCTCTCTTATGCATGTCCTCAGCAAATGGAAAACTCCAAACACTGCTTCTCTAATAGCCGCAGCCAGGGTTGGCTCCAGAATCCCCACGTAGTCAGATATCAGGAACCGCAGCCTGGGTTAGAGAGCTGCTGGAGGACTAGCCATGAAGCTGCATTTACACTTAGGCCCATTGCTTCTCCTGAGACCGTGTGTGTTGAAGTAACTGTGGAAGGGGTGCTGGCATAGAGTATAGGGAGGGGCCCCTAAAACTGTGCCAAACTTTCATTTGACCCTGTGATTGGTTGCAGGCTCCTGTGCAAATTTGGATCTTGCTCAACCCTCACAATTTTAGCTAAACAACTTAATCTCTATCTGATTTATTATAAAAGTTACTATTTACTGTATGTCTAATAATAACATCATGTTTTTGATGACGATGGTATGTATTAGCGAGCTCTCTTTTCAGACAATTTTTTGTGGCAATTTTAACAAAGTTGTAAAAAGTGTGCAATGGAAAGGAGCCAAAAGGCGTGTGTCATTAACAGCAGGTAAAAACAACCCAAAAAGTTGAGAATCATCTTAATCTGATGTAAGATACACTCCAGGGTTTTACAGGCCAACAATTCTAAAGCAGCCTATTGACCTTCTACCTGTTTTTCAGAGGGGAAAAAAATCTTTGTGGGGGCAAAGCCTCTTTCATGTAACTTAACTTTCTGAAGAAGTAGTTCTAGGACTGTAACCAGATTCGAGTTCATGTGGCTAGAAACATACTAGCAGTAGGTCTGGGAAATTCCCAGGAAGCAAATAGATGGGAGCTTCTGGGGTTGGATATCACTGTTTGAGGGTGGAAATATGAAGTTAGTGTAACAATTGCTACTTCCTTTTTTAGACTTTGGAAATAAAACAGAATAATATAGGCTTTGGTGAAAATGTGTGTGGGATAGAATCAAGCTTTGGGGGAGTAGCATTTTTGAGGGAAGATGACTTCACTGCTCTCCTCTCCAATTCTGGGTTCTTTTCTGGGGTTGCTGCATTCCAACCACACATCACTGGTAGGGGGTGCCCTAAACGGCTGCCAAGATGGCCAATGGGCAGCACCGATTTACAGGTGCTGGGCAAGGACTTGCCCTCCTCCAAACCCAGGAAGAGATCCAGTTTCCCTCAGTGGCTTGCTTTTCTCACAATTCTCCTTTGCCCATTTTGCCCCCCTTCCTTTCTTCTCCTTTCTTCTACTCTCAACTTTTTCTTAAAAAAAAGAAAAAAAAACTGTAGGAATTGTAGCTCCTAGGACCCCCAGAATAATGAAATAAGTACTCGGCAATAGGCATTAAATGTTTAAACCTTTTGTTAAGAAAAACAATTGTCATTATGGTCTTTCTCTCTTGAGGCCCAGAGGAGAGAACGAATGGGATTTTCTCTTCACTCTTCCACAGAATCCCCTCCTGAGCTTATTCTCTGGAGATCAACAGATCCTTTTCAGCCACAGCTCACTTCAAAAGGTATAAAAGTAGCAGGCTGGCTAGAAGACACAACCCCTTGCCACAGAAACTAGCCTCTGGCCACCCCTGACAGCTCCCCCTGCCCCTGGACTGCAGAGTCCACATCCCTCGTCCTAAGGGAACTGATTGGACTCTAATTTTATCAAGTGTTCGAGTGTGTTTGTGTGTGTAACTACCACTTGTCTCCCCTACCAGAATGATAAATTCTTGAGAGCAGGGACAAAGTCTAGTTTCACCTCTGGTCCCCACTGAGAGTGAGGCGCTCAGGGGAGAGATCTCATCCTCCCTCACCTGTTGTCCTGAGACACAGGCTCTCAGTTAGTGGTTGGGTCCTTTCTCGCTGAGCCTTCTCCCTCTAGGAACAGTGCATCATTTCTAAGTTTGCCTCCACCATTCCCTTGGCCCCATCCAAAGTCTCCGTGAGAAATGGGAATGACAGGTCAAGGCTGGAAGCACAGTTTTTCTGAATTCCCATTTTACTTAGGGCCACTGGTCTCAATCCATATATGAACCCACACCTTTGCTCTGAGGACTCCATTTCTATCATAATTGCATTTCTCTGTAGAAAAATCAAGACAGGTACTAGCATTGTCTATGCATAGTACTTAACAACAACTATTTCTTGAGCATTTTATTTGGCACTTGCACCTGGGTTCAGTGTTTTTCACAAAATGTGATATTTAATCCTGGCAGTATCTTTATAAGTGGGTATCATCATTCTTCCCTGATTAGGAAACGGGTTCAGAAAAGTTTAGCACCTTTCCCAAGGTCCCACATCTGGCAAGCAGTACATCTTGGCTTCATACTCAGGTCTCATGGTGAGGAAAAAGGAAATTTTCTGTCTTGAAGATGTTATGTTTCATATGAGGCAGTAACTTTTTTAAAAAATTAAACCTCAGAAAGCAAACTGATTTACAAATGACCTTTTTTTGGTTTGTTTTCAAGATATCCTGGCAAAGAACTATTTATTTAGCCTCTCCTGTCCCTGTCTTGCTTTCTTTCCCTCTATTTATAGTTATATTTTCACACTACCAAACTAATGGATCCAAACAATAATATGGTAGCACCCAGATTTAGAATGTCTTATGTGCATGCCGCCAGGCATCTGGCTAATTAAATGAATCTGGATTTTTTTATTTGATTTTAAACTTTTCATCCAGGATTGTGGTCCCCTGTGGAGCTCTAATTTTGTGGTATCTCTCCCTCTAACAAAGTTGGAAAATGTTATAAAATTGAAGTAGATGAGATGTGGGTATCTATACCAAAGCAACAGATAAAGTTTTTTTTCCTTTTTTCTCTTTATAAAAGAAAAACAGAATCTCTATACCCATCACCATTTTCATGAAGTATTTATTTACCAATTAGTCAGCACTGTGAACTGGTTGATTTAATGATCTCTCATAAGATTTATGCACAACTTTTATTAATTGAGCCTGTGAAGATGAAGGGCAGATATAAATTAATGTGGAAAATGTATCATTTGTCATTCCTTTAAGGAAATACAGTTCTCTTCAACTATCTTTGCCATTTTTTGCCTGCTAAGTGTTTCTTAGATTTTAGGTAAAGAATTACATAAGTACCAGAGAATACTCATAGGGATTGGTTGTTGGATTGGACCTTTCATACTTGTTAACATGATTAACAAGATCTTTTATTGATCTGTAACTTGATTCTAAATAGTTACAGTATTTCAAAGGGAAAAGGCAATAAGCTTAAGTTAAAAGGCTACTTAGAATTTCCAACATTGCCATCAGCCAAGCAAGCTGCTAATGAGTTATTTTTAAGCTGTCTTGCTTTGATTCTGACCCTTAGGAGAAAAACTGAAATAAGTTTTCAGTAGACACTAAGTAGTTACCCTAGAAATCTGGGACATTTTCAACAAGTCAGCCTAACTGAGAACCTTTCCACCCTTCAGTTCTCAGCTCCTGAGCGCCAGGCCCATGCTATTGACCATTTCTACTGTTTCTCGTCTCATGCGGCAGTTCTCAACCTTGGCTGCATGTTGAAATCACCAAGGGAGCTTTAAAAAATATTGATCTGCCTGGGTTCCACCTTCAGAGATTCTGATGTAATTGTTCTGGGGTGTGGCCTGGCCATTGGGATTATTTTAAACTTCCCCAGATGACTCTAATGTGCAGCCAAGGTTGAAAATTACTGCTCTAGGGACATGCTCAGAAAAGAAACCTGATAAATAAGCCTTACACATAAATTTCAGCATGTCCTCAGGTTTCTACTAGCCTGAAAAATGCATCCCGGGTGAATAATGTATTACTCGTAGTGATTCTTTGTGTGCTGAGCCAAGAAGAGTTTCAGGAGTTACTTTAGCGTGTCTTTTTTTTATATTGGGACCAAAAGAATATCTGTTCTGATACCCAGCTCACCTCTGAAAGCCCAAGGCAGAAAGCAGCAGCATGAGTGAGCGATCTGCTTGCCTCCATGCCTTGCTGACATTGTAGAGCCTTGAGCTCTTGCAGAGCCACCCTCCGTTTTGCACACCCTTTTGTGGTTTTCTAGGAGGGGACACCAAATGACATTGGTCACAGGCACCCTCTTGTGACTTCTGTGAGATGACCAGCCAGCATGAGGGGTACCATTTGTAGGCAGTGCAGCAGTTTAGGTGATCAGAACACCTATAGCTGTGGCCTTATCAGCAATAGCCTCTGAACAAGCAGCCAAGGAAATAAATTAGAGTTACAGCTTCTGGAGTTAGAAATCATGTCAAGAAATCACATACTGTTTGCTCAGGAAGAGAAGGTTTTATTGTCCCCACTTACGAAAGCAGCATCTTTGGCAAAGTGAATTTACTAAGCAATGGAGTGAAAACTGAAAAGTAATATGCAAGTCTTCTTTTCATAAAGACTCTGTTATAATCCAATAGTACATCTCTATATTGCTTTGCCTTTGATCTTTGACTTTGTGCCATGAGGCCATTTGTTTTGGTTCTCTTTACTTTGTGACCTAAAATTCACAGGCCCGATCATTTTGTAGTTCCTTTGCACTAGACTCAACAGAAACACAAGGCCAAGAGCAGTAATTTTCATAGCAGCCTGGGTCTCACCAACATGATTTATGTATTTTTACTTGGAGACTATATTTTAATGCTGAGATTTTTCTGATTATCTTTTTGTGTGCACCCGCTCACCACATGGGCTCTTAATTTAGAAAATATTTAACAATTACATGTGGAATTGATACTTTACATAAAAGCAAAAATGGTGCCTGTTATGTATGTTACTAAAAATTCTGATGTATTTTATTTTTCTGGCAACAGATATATGTGACCCAAAGAAATTGCTCATTATTTTTCGTTTTCTGTGAGATGAAAAGTTAGTTCTTAATTTAAAAGTAGATCTGCCGCCAGAGTAAAGGTCACATGGTAGAAGTTTTGGTTTCACTGGGCCTGATGCCTTTAGCAGGCACCAGAGATTCTGCTGGGTACTCATAAATTTTAATTACTGATGGCTCTGGGACAAATATAAATTCGATTTGAACTAAATCTAAAATTTTGTGAAATTAATTTTGATGTCAAAATCAGATACCTTGCCAGCTTCATAGAACATAATTCTTTCGGAAACTGCTACTTAGACAAGTGATTATCCAAACATTTAACAGTTTGTATAAACAACACTCAAGTAAAAGCTTTGGAACTCAATTCAGATGGATTTTCTTTTTTTAATGGATGGGTATGTTGGTTTTCTGTCTTACCACGTCTACTCAGTGCCAACAATGAAAGAATTTTAGCATTTTTGCTAAAGAGTCACTTTGTGATATAGAAAAATAATGTAAACAAACCTGTGCTGCCGGTCATATAAAACTATAACACAATTATGTACAGTACATAATATTTGATAATGATAATAAACAACTATGTTACTGGTTTATGCATATATGCTATACCTTTTATCATTATTTTAGAGTGTACTCCTTCTCATGATAAAAAAAAAGTGTGCTGTAAAACAGTGTGCTATGTTATGCTGACAACAGCCTCATACATCTCATATTTATGGCACGTCGTTTCTTGATTGCATCCCTTTCTCTTGTGCTTAATTTAATCTCATGTTTTGCTCATCATCGCCCCTAAACTACAAAATCCATGGCTAATGTTGCCAGTGGAGTCCGTGTTGTGCAACTCACTTGGAAACAAAATTAAAAGTAATGAAGGTCAACAAAGGTGGAAATTCAGTGATCATTTTGGCTTTCCAGTCAGGCATGTCCCATTCCACCATACCAACGATCTTGAACAACAAGAACAAAGTGACTGAAGCTGTTAAAGGATCTGCTCCATTGAAAGCAACGAAACTAACAAAAATTTGAGAAGAGCCTCTATCAGATATGGAGAAACTTCTAATGACCTGCATTGCAGAGCAGACACAGAAGTGTATCCCTCTCAGCACCATGATGATCGCAGCCAAAGCAAAAAGTTGTTTTATAAAAGAAAAGACTGGACCTGACTATGATGTTGAATTTACTGCTAGCTCTGTGTGGTTTAAATAATTCATTACATAATGTGAAAGTGAGTGGGGAGTCTGTGAGTGCTGACGTGAAGGCAGCTGAAAAATTTTTGGAAACTCCAGATAGGCTGATTGTGGAGGAAAATTACTTGCCAGAGCAAATCTTTGATATGGATGAAACCTCCCTATCTTGGAAATGGATGTCTGAAAGGACTTTCATCCACAGGAGGCCAGTTCAATGCCAGGTTTCAAGGCTTTTAAGGACAGGGTGACAGTCTTGCTTGGGGCAATGTTGCAGGCTACAAATTAAAGTGCTTTGTAATCTGACACAATGAGAACCCCGGGAATTTCAAGCATATCAATAAACACACACTGCCAGTATACTACAAGAGCAGTAAAAAGTCATGGATGACTCAGCTCCTCTTCCAAGATGCCCTACTGAATTGCTTTGCCAGTGAAATGAAGACATACTATTTGGAGAATAACATACCTTCTAAGATATTGCTTATTGTTGATAATACTCCCACATATTAGCTATCTTCATCCCAATATCAAAGTGGTGTTTCTCCCTCCAAACACCATCTCTTTGATTCAATCAATGGTGCAAGGAGTTATTGCAAGATATTCCTGCAACTGAGGAAGACACTGATGCAACTCTGGAAGGATTACAATATCTATGACTACATCAAGAACCTTGCCTGGGCTTGGGCTGATGTCACCAAGGAGTGTGTGAATGGCATTAAGAATAAGATACTAAAGAGATTTGCCCATAACTTCAAAGGATTGCCGAGGATGAGGAGGTTGCAACAATCAACAAGGCTGTGGTTGAGAAGGCAAACGACTTTACCCTGGGCATGGATGAGGATGACACTGAGGAGCTCCTAGGGGTGGTTCCTGAGGAATTGACTAATGAGCGGTTATTGGAACTGGATCAGGAGCACAAAGCTGAAGAAGAAGCAAGAGAAAAGGAAACTGCAGGAGAAGAAACAGAAGAACTACCCCTAAGAAATTCAGGGTTCATCAGAAGCTTTTGCAGATTCTTAAAAAGTTTGGAAACATGGACCCTAATACTGAAAGGTTTTCATTAACAGAGAGGAATGTTCATGATGCATTATCTGCTTACAAGCAAATCTGTGATGAAAAATGAAAGAAAGCAAACCACCAATGGGCATATTTGTGAAAAGAGTGACACCTTCTCAAGAAGAGCCTCAGGCAGGACCCTCAGGAGGTATTCCAGAAGAAGACATTGTTATCATAGGAGACGACAGCTCCCTGGATGTTATTGCTCTCCAAGACCTTCCAGTGGTACAAGATGTGGAGGTAGAAGACAGTGATGTTGATGATCCTGACCCTGTGTAGGCCTAGGCTAATGTGTGTGTGTCTTAGTTTTTAACAAAAAGTTTTAAAAGTAAAAACAAAAGCAAAAGATTTTAAAAATATAAAAAAGCTTAGGGAATTGGGATTTAAAAGACAGAAAATATTTTTATACAGCTGTACAATGTGTTTGTGTTTTAAGCTAAGTGTTATTATAAAAAAGTCAAAAAGCTTTAAAAAATTTAAAAGTTTATAAAATAAAAATAAGTAATCTAAGATTAACTTATTATTGAAGAAAGTATTTTTAATAAATTTAGTGTAGCCTAAGTATATAGTGTTTATAAAGTCCATAGTAGTATACGATAATGTCCTAGGTCACCTTATTTACTCACTACCTGACCACCCAGAGCAACTTCCAGTCCTGCAAGGTCCATTCACGGTAAGTGCCTATATAAGTATGCAATTTTTTATCTTTTATACTGTACCTTTTCTATGTCTAGATACACAAATACCACTGTGTTACAGTTGCCTACAGTATTCAGTATAATCACATGCTATATAGGTTTGTAGCCTAGGAGCAATAAGCTATACCATAACCTAGGGTAGTAGGCTATACCATCTAAGTTGTAAATCATAAATACACTTTACCATATTCACACAATGACAAAATCTTCTAACAAGGCATTTCTCAGAACGTGGCCCCATTGTTAAATGATGCATGACTGTATATATATATGAGAAGTTCTTTTCCAGGACAAAATCTTGTTAGAGTTACTTTCTCTAAACAGAACCAAAGGCATAGAAGAGTGAATGTTTCCCATGAGTAAAAGGACAAAGATTAAAAACATGAAGGGTTTTTTCCTCGAAATTTCTCTCTTAACTTTTCTCCTTAAAGCATAAGAGTAGACACCCTAAGATGTTTGGAAACGCATGGAAAAACTCTTCTATATTCTGGTTTTACATCTAATGAAATTTCTGATTATACCCCCACCCCACCTACTCCCACACCCCTCCCCACCCCCATGTTAATACATTTCATTTTAAGCCACCCGTAAGGAAGTAGTCAGACACAAGGCAGGCTGAGAACCAACCAAATGCTCAGCTCCTCCACCAGCTGAGGCTACTTTCTTCAAACTTTTTTCCAAACACTTCCCTTTCCATTACCAGAGTAGTATACCATAAGTGATTGATTGATTGATTGATTTTCTTTTTCTTTTGGCCTCAAAACTCTCTGAATCTACAAACTCCAGTTACCTAGATGTTCATCTTTGTGTTTTCCCTCCATGGCCAGAGCATGAAACTGAGCTAGGAAAATCTATCTGGATTTGGAGAAGAAAAAGTGGTCTGATGTTCTCTTTGAAACCCAGGAAGGGAGGGTGAGAGAGGGCACCACGCTTTGACACCACATTTAGAATTCCCTGGACTGTGGGCCGTGGTGTTCCAAATGGCCTCTTTCCCTCAGGCGCTCTGGAGACCTGCTGGGACAGCACTCGGCTGCACTGCTCTCTTTACACCCACAGTGCCTCAGAGTTTTAACGTTGCAGTGAGATCTTTGAGTTAATTAACTGGACAGACTATGTCGCCACATTCAGAGGACACAGATTCCTGCTAAAATGGGCTGGTAGAAGAAAAAGGTCATAATACCACATTTGCTCTCAACATTTAAAAGTGAACGTGATCAAAGTGGGTGGGCCTTTGGATACTTTATTCTCTCTTGCTACTTGGAGCTTATTTTTTTCCAGTTGCCTCGGGCATAGATAATTTTTTTCTTTCCTTAGGAAAATCTATTGACATAATTATTAATTTAGGTTTTGATTGCTCTCCTTTGAGCATCAGCAGATTCCTACGGACTTAAGAGCTTGTATGGTATCAATATGTGCCTGCAATTTTAGACCTTCACGAAGGCTCGTGTCATTCCCAGGAGGCCTAAAACACTTGGGTCTCTGTATTAAAGGTTCATAGGGCCTCCAGTATTTCCCATGATCAGGCTAAATGAATTCAAACTACTTTCTCTGAGATCAAAAATAAAAAATCAAAGAGATGTTGGGGTTGTAAATGACACCTTTTCACATTTCAATGGACAAAAGTGATTTTCTAGGAAAACGTGAGGTTAATGACAACAGTCTAGTGACAACAAAGGGTGACTAACACCCATCAGTTGGCAGGCCTAGTGTGGAATAGGAGGTTAAAACAGAGCAGGACAAAGACTTTTTTTGGTAAATTTTCCCACAGATTTTTCAGCCCCGTAATCATAGAATGTTAGCATTAAAAAGGATCTTAGAGATCATCTAGTCCAACCCTCTTTTTTCACAAGTGAGGAACTGAAGCCCAGAGCATGCGATTGGCCCAAGGCCCACACTTCCTGGCTAGCTTTCCTTTTTTTTTTGTTTGAGACTAGGTCTAGCTCTGTTGCCCAGGCCAGAGTGCAGTGGCATCAGCATAGCTCACTGCAACCCCAAATTCTGAACTCAAGTGATCCTCCTACCTCAGCCTCCCAAGTAGCTGGGACTACAGGTGTGTGCCACCACACCCCACTGATTTTTCTGTAGAGATGGAGTCTTGCTCATGCTTAGGCTGATCTCAAACTCCTGGCCTCAAGTGATCCTCCTACCTCAGCCTCCCAAAGTGAGCTGGTTAACTTTCTTAATGTCTCTTCCCCCAGCCTTCTGCTAAAAGAATAATGTTTATAGAGAATACACCAATATTATCTATTGAACTCAATAAAAATATATTAAACTTGAGAGTGGAAATCTATAACCAGCTGCAGGTACTTTACTTCCTAGCAGACGTTCCTTACAGCTACCATTTTGTAACGAACATGCAGTCATTTCCCAACTCAAGGTAATATATTACTAAGCACCTACTTTATACCAAGCACCCCTTATACATTATCTTATTCAATCCTCACAATATCTCTATTGAAGTGGATTTTTTAATTCCCATTTACAGATGTTTAAAGTGAGGTATAAAGAGGTTAAATCATTTGCCCAAAATCCCATAGCTAATCCTAAGATTCCAACCAAACCTATCTAAACCAAAGCCCTCACCATAACCATGCTGTCTCATATATACAGTAAAAATCACTGTTATATATGGCATTCTGTTGATAGAGGTGCTTTGAGGGGATGTTTCAGGTAAGGCAGGGTAGAAATATCCTTAACAAGCTTCATATTGGGGTGAGGTTGATGGTGCAGGGGCCCCTTGGCAACAATAATGAGGCTGCCCTTCAAAGACAGGATTCAAGTGACAGATTCTCTTTAATAAGCCCATTTGCTATGCTCTGGGTGAAGAGAGAAGGGAATCAAATATTTGCAGAATTTTAGGGTAAGAAGAAAGACTAGAAAGTCTCTCCAAACCCTTCAATAAAGCCATGAGAAAACTGAGGCTCAGAGATATCAATGCCACCATTTCTGGGTTAAGACAATATGAGTGAATGGATTGGCAGGAAAAGAGAAAGGAAGGCAATTCACATTTATTGAGCACTTGCTGTGTACAGGTGCTGTTTGAATATTTTTTCCTTTCATCTGCCTCCCTCACTTGCTGTAAGGTTCATGAGGGCAGGGATCATGTCATTCTGTTCAGTAATGTATCCTTGGTGTCCATCACATGATCATCATAGATGCTCAGTAAATATTTCTGACCGTTTGAATGTAATAATGAATGAATTCCTCACTCTTTAAGAAAAGTCTTCTAATCTCCATTTATAAATGAGAAAACTGAGGTACAGTGACCCAAAATAGCTTATCCAGGTTCACAGAGTTTACCTAAGTCAGCAGACTCCAAAGCCCACAGCCCCTTGTACACATCAGCACAGAAAAGGTATGTCACCAAGCAGAGATGCAGACTTGAATATCAACTGTCACTGTCTCTCTCCTACCTCTTAGAAAGAGCTGGAGAACAAAGGCCCAAGTGAGGTCTGCTAGTCCTAAGATGTTATTGTTATCACAAAATACACTGGGATCTACTTATAATATGCTGTGAGGTATCATAAGTAATTAAAAGAGAACTGCACATCTTAAAATAAGTGAGTTCCATACACTTGAACGCGATGCAGCCTTGGCTTTCCACTGTTTTGTTTCCAGCTCTCTCTGATGTGCCCCCTGGTAGTCATTAGTCAGAAGCATCTGTAAGATTTTCCTGTATCATGAAATGTCTGACCATTTTTCGTAGAGAATCCATAGTACTTCATGAAGCTCACTGATATTCATAATGACACAGTAACCAACACCTGTTAGTGTTGTCAGCCCGGCGAATTCCTTCTCCACTTCTTTGATCATGTCACCTCCCTTCCGTTGGGAAATTGTCCCCCAACATACACACTTTATGGTGTTCTGATGGAACTCTCAGGCAAATTACATTAAACCCTGGCCAAAACTTTGAGTATGTGGCCCAAGCCTAGTTTATCAGAATCACATATCCCCCGACCACTGTGATTGGCCCAGGGTAGGACAAATGCCTCAAGTTAGGCCTCTCTGAGATTTTATGTATGGCCGCATCTTACCCCCCCAAATCACATCCTCCTGCCCCACCACTTCTACCACCACCACCACAGCCAAGCAGAGAAAGGCTATATGAAGTGAAGGAGAGTGTGGTCAGTGCACAGGGAAGCAGAACTAAGAGATGGGAAGAGGGGAGACTGCAGGCTTACAAGGGACAATAGGAGAGAAAAAAATCCAGGTTACATGATTTTAGTCCCTGAAATACCTGCGCCAATTTTTCAAGACTGTTCTCTCAAATAAACCAATGTTTCCTGTGTTGGATAAACAAATTTGAGATGGTTTCTGTCATTTTCAGCTAACAAACATCTAACAAATTTTCTAGTAGCAAATGGGAATTTTACGACTGGGCACAGGGAGTGAACAACACAACGGAATAACCTTGTGCTGTGAATTCATTGCCCTGAGGCTGGCAGGGCCTGAGCAGCCCCCTGACATCGCACCCAGTGACAAATGTGTTGAGGTAAACTATGCCACAAGCTAAGACCTGCCTGCCGCTCATATGCCACCCCCAATCGCATCTGTATTTCAGTCCCACCTCCTCCTTGCAGCCTTCCCCACCTTGCTTTTCTCTGGTTGTTCATGACTGCCCAGTGCCTGTGCACTTTCCCAGCACACACACATCTTTGTTGCTGAACTGGATTTGCACACCTTCGTCTGTCACTTTTCTGTCTATTTTCCTGAAGACAGCCCAGTATTGGGCACAGAAGGTGATTATTAAATTGTTATTGGCTGCACTTGACACAGTTGAGTGGGTAGTGTGGGAAGGGCCTAAGGACAGAGTTGTGCCACAGGCTTCTGAAAAAGAACCTGTGCAGGAGAGTGGCACAAGATGGACATGGGCTCTGGAGCCTAATGATCCCATCTGGCCCTGACATGGACAAGCCATGGGATCTTGGGCAAGTCACTTAACCTTCCACAACCTAAGTTTCAGTGTCTGTAAAATAGAAACAATAACCGCAATTTTGCAGGGTTGTGGTGAGGAGTAAAGATAATACATACCAGTCACTCAAGGCAGTCCCTAGCATGTAGGAGGTGTTCCAAAAATGGCAGTAGTTCTTGCACTACTGCCTTAACTAAAGACGGCCAGATGGTTGATGGGAATCTTGTGGCCCCTAGGGACCACAGCTTTAGATAGGCAAGCCTAAATTGTGAGGTCAAAGCCATTATTAGCCTTCTATCTCTGCCATGCTTTAATTTTTCTCTTCTTCTTCTTGTTTATTATTACTCTTTACGTGCTTTAAGGATATTCCCAGCTATCCAGGGTTCTCCAGCTCCAAAGAACATGCCATCTGGGCCTTCGTAGGCTTCCATTCTCACTATTAACCCAACCAACATTTCCCCTTGCTCAGCTAGTCTAATTAATGAGTGAAGTTTCTGTGGTCACTGTTGCTAATGAATTCACTCTTCCAAATATGGCTGCATCTTAGTGGGGACCTTTTTTTTTTTTTTTTTTTTAAGACAGAGTCTCACTTTGTTGCCCGGGCTAGAGTGAGTACCGTGGTGTCATCCTAGCTCACAGCAATCTCAGACTCCTGGGCTCAAGCAATCCTACCTCAGCCTCCCGAGTAGCTGGGACTACAGGCATGCACCACCATGCCCCATTAATTTTTTTTCCTATATATTTTTAGCTGTCCAATTAATTTCTTTCTATTTTTGGTAGAGATGGGGTCTCGCTCTTGCTCAGGCTGGTCTCAGACTCCTGAGCTCAGAACGATCCGCCCACCTCGGCCTCCCAGAGTGCTAGGATTACAGGCGTGAGCCACCACGCCCGGCCTTCTTCCTTCCATTTTTATCTTTTGAAATGAGAATGTCTATAATTATTATACTATGACTGTTCTACCATTATATTTTGGGAACTGATAACTTATTCTCTAGTTTTACAGATAGAGTGATGGAGAATACTTTTTC